>JACCGJ010012616.1:0-173015 GCA_013407085.1 Atriophallophorus winterbourni
TTTAAACGATTTCCCATGTGTACACACTAGCACTGTTTGTACATATATCATTATTGGTAATGCTGCGGCTTAAATTCAATTCAATTCAATTCAATTCAATTTTAATGGTCTAAAAAGCATATAGCTTTACAAAAACCACAGAAAAATATGGAAATTTACAAGTAACATATCTCAGTAAAAACGGGATTTGTTTGCTTACTGAACAGTTCGGGAATCAGGTAAAAATCCAAATGATAGAAACTGTTTTCACTCAGTGGAATGGCACATATATGTTCATGGGGTCGAGATGATTTGATGTGTGAGTTCAAAGTTATTAGGTTGTGGAATACATAGTCTCAATGTTCGGATGGGTCGACAGGAAGTTGTCTAAGCTGGATTTGAATATATCCAAGTTGGGTGCATGTGCAACATTCGAGGGTAGGGAGTTCCAAGTGAAACATACAAGTACAGAATAAAAATATCTTCGACAGTTCAGTAGCGAGTCGGGAATAAGTACTGTGTACTCATGACTCCGGCTGGTTCTTGGTGGTTGTCGTGTGAATAGTGTATTAAGGGGATGGCTGGGGGTATGCAATATGTTAAACATTAGTATCAGATCACCTCTAAGACGTCGGTAAGGAGAGTCGAAGAGGTTGAGGTTTGCAATACGATCTTCGTATTGTTTGTGATTTAAGCCGCACACGAGCTTCATGGTCCGATGATATATTCGCTGCAAGAGATTGATGTCTTTCTTTAACCAGGGTGACCAAGCCTGTACGACGTAAGATTCGAAAAAGGTGTTAAAGTATCTCTGATTTAAAATTTGAATGGAAGTTGTTTGTCTAATCTTTTATGTTATCCGTACCCTTTCGATGCTGTCCAATTTGTTGTAATTAATAAATTGCGTTTAATTAAAGTATAACTGAAACGCGGACATTTCAAATTAACCCATCACACCATCTTGTCTGATACATATCTGACCACAAACAATTTCGTATATTCATTACGTGAGGCATTAAATTTCAATTATTACTCACGTAACAAGAAATTAATGAAGAATTCAATATTTAATCATTAATTCATCAATTATGACTAATTCTATATTAAAGATTAATGGATGAAGATAATTTTATATTGAAATTTCAATACGAAAATGGAGAAAACTCAAAACAAAATATTGATCCTTGAAACTTTGTTGGCTTATTCGATAACAGATTTGTTTGGAAAACAAAAATATAAACGTTTCGATAGACTGAATATTTCGGAAAGGCAATAATCCAATGCTTTTCAAAGGTAATATGCTGATCTAGAGTGATTTTGTTGTAAGCAGGTTTTCTGAAAATAAGTGAAACATTGACGGTCATTCAATTGCAATTTTCTTGTATTTTCAGGTGAAAGTAATGTTGATTTCATTTGAATAATATTCTAAGTAAATGCTTGTTTGAATATATTAGTGATTTTTTAATTAACGTGACGGTGAAATATGTTGTTAAAAGAGATTCCATGTCGAAGTTGCATTACAAATGTTTTCCAACGGACATTCAACTCAATTTCAAAACTTCGATCATTTCATCGTATTGTGTATTCGATATGAATAGACGAAAAGTGGTTTTCCCATAACGAAAAGAAATTAGAGATCACCAATATAAAAGAATTTAAGTTGTGATTTTTGATCACGTGGGTTTTCAATACGTTTACTTGAAGTTCGCACGTGTGTTCTGTTGTTTCAAAATAACATTAAATTGCATCAAAGTTGGAATCGTCTAAAAATATTTTTTTGTTAATATACAGTAATTGTTTCATATAAATTTAGTTATACCATAATTACACCATAGCGATGGCAAAGAAATATTTATGGTGTGCACCAAGGCGATAATTTTATGACTCGGCCGGCGTGGTTATGCCAAGTCTTCCATATTATCTTTTGCTACACGTCCTTAAATATGACGAGATTTTATAAATCGTACTTTCTCAGGCAAGAACGAACTTGTGGTCGCTGCCTCAGGTTTCCTTGGTCTTGCGTTATGCGTCAGGATTCAAGACGTTTAGGTAAACCACACGATACTATGGTGAGACGGCCACACGATTACGGTAAATGCCGCGTGAGCTCAGCTCGCGTCTAATAAATCCAGAATGAAAATTTTAATTTGGAAATTTTGCAGGATGGACGGGCATGATAACGGGACCCTCACGATATTACCAGGTTTTGGTTAGTTGATAAACTAAAATGACGTGACACCAACATATTTCGGAAGTGTTTTACTTCCATGTGCATCGCAAGTTGTTCGCGCCAAATTTGATACGCATTCCTCGTTCCAGTCGAGCCTACATGGGATGAGAAAATGCTTTACTATTGACGATGATAATTTTTTTGTACGGGGGGTTAGAAGAACATTCGACTTACGCAATTTTGCTTAAGCTTTCCTTTGTGTGCCTGTCAGCGACTTGTCAGCTTACTTCGGCTAGTCCCGACTGCTTCAAGCACCGTGTATGCTTACGTTGAAATCACAACTGTTTTAGCGATCAGCCAATAAATTTCTAACAAAAATTATATGATTATTAGCGATCGAGATTTGAACGACGAAGAAAACTAAATCTTATATTTATCACATTCACTCTTGCGACCTATTTTTTTATCATAATAGCGGAGTAATTTCCACAGATTCTGCATCAATGGACATCTGAAATTAACTTCAGCATTTCAAACTTCAAATTAGCGGCATTCCATCGCGAGTTCTTCAGGATTTCGTTGCTCATCAGGATACTCATTTTTGAGAAAGTGATAAATTCGGATCCGGAAATTGGGAGAAATATCTGGAGGTTTGTCTACAGGTCCCTTCGAATAATTCTGCTGTCGCCTAATGATGATTTAATCATTTTGTACCACCTTGCTTGACAATTTGCTCTTTCGAGGCTCGTGTTTGTCAGCAAGGTATTTCAACTACATTTGAGACCGATCAGGAATCCATATTCATGAAATAATGTTTGTGTTGAAACGGTTAAAGCAGATTTTAGGAAAAGTTTCGCAACTGACACAGAAGCTAAAATATCAGAGAACAAGGTAAGATATCCACTATCTACATGTGTTAAACCACTAATTGATTATTTTTGTGTTCATGTGCTTACAAACTCGGCTGGCGGACTACATGCCTAATCCACCGCACATTTGAGGTCCAACTTGTTAATGCAGGCTGTATAATCATTTTTCCCATGCATATGCAAAACATTCACTGGCCGCTTTAGCTATGTGAGCATGAGACTTTATGTACGTTAAATTTATCCACCGAAGAAAATTTTCTTGAAACATTGGATCCACAGAAACAACAATAACGAACGGAACGCGCGATTGAAAGCCACTCTAAATTGCAAAAATTATTATGTCACGTGTTTTGTTTCTGAAAATCTCTTTAAAGATTCGCCGAGGTCATTGCCACATAGACGGAGCACATTGAAGAAAGTCAAATCTGAAAACTTCACCAATTTATTAACTTAAAAGGATAAATGTATCTCTGTTAGTAATTGTGATGACATTCTGCAACAATATTGTACGGTCGTCAGATAAACCGATCTCATAGATTGAAAAATGATTGTTGGCGAAGGTCTTAAACATCTCTCAAGTACAAAGGTATTAGGAGAGGAGGATGTTATTCCATGTGTAGTATCCACCCTGAACCAGATAACGGATAATCAGTCATGTGCACCGCGGAATGGTTTATTAGATGACCGCAACCTGGAGGAATAAATCTTACGCATGTGGAGCAAAAAGTATTTATTAAGCTGCAAAACGAAGAAGGAATACTGATCACTAATGCATACAGAGGCATAGAAAGTGTGATATTTTCCCAACGTGATCAATCATATAATGTTAAGTCGCACCATGCTAAATGAGGTTATTGTCCACATTAGTTTTACCACTATTATGAATGACCAAAAAAGGCTGGTTTCTTAATACCAGCATTACGGAAAACCGTGGTCAAGGATGTTTATTCATGATCTACCCAAAATCTGCCCGAAAACAAGTTCTATGGAAATTCTGAAGATTCACAAGGTAGGTGACCATTTGATGCCAATATCAGATGATATTGAATTCCAATACATTAATTGGCTAAACACCTACCGCAGCTGTTTAACAACTGATATGCAACACAAATATTGTCATTATGAAATGTTATCTTTTTATCATAGCTCAAATGCCGTAAAAGCGGATGAAAATATAATGATGTTGAGCTTTGACACGAGCGCCTTGTTGACGAATGTTTACACTCCGTTCCCTATCGGATGAGCAAAAATCTCACTCAATTTATACACGACTTTGAAGAGATAGATCTGAAAAATGAAGCTATGTAAGATAACATATGGTGACGTTATGCCGACGATACATTGGTCGTCATGAAGAACACAGATCAGAACCGCTCCATGGTTATCTCAAAAGCTTAGATCCAGAAATACAGATTGAAAGTAAAATTCAGTCTATGGAAGGGAAATATCAGTATTTGGACTGTCTCGTAGAAAATGACAATGACAAGATAATAACAATGGCATGCGTTAAGCCAATCGGTACTGATGTGGTTTTGAGATGTAACTGTGTGCATCCGGAATGAGTATTTAAGTCTGCAGCGATACTAACGATAAAAGACCTGCTCATCTCGAAGTTGGTCTTCGACTAGCATATCAGGGATATCTTTAAAGTTTTAATAAAAGTCAATTGAACCGAGTAAAAAATCCGCAACCGAAAATGCTAAAAGTCTGGCAACCTAGGGTTTCTCACATTATCTCAATGGCGCTTACGAAGGAAATATACATTCTCGAATTACGCAGGTATATGAGCAAAGTTTAAAAGAGGTAGAACACTCCACTCCGAAATAATGCACCTCAAAATTAAGGTGCCTTTAGGTTCTGCGATGAACTATATATAAAATATTGAATGTAAGTGTTGTCCTGGTGTTTCTTGTGACAAAAGACTGGATAATGTTGCATTAAAGCTAACGAACATATCAAACGAATTGGTAAACAATCCCGCAATTCCAGCGAATATGAATCATTGATTCGTAATTGTGCCATAGATAAATGTGCTGTGCAAATGTGCACATGCATTGATCATGATGTGGAGTTGATAATATTGGGTGTGAAAACTTATTGGTAGAAACTTCACTTTTGGCATAAAGTAAGCTGCTGTGAAAAAAGTTAACAAGGTCGATTGGGTGGTTACGTATGCAATAGGTGATGGGTTATGCAGCGTTAAACGATTAACGTACATAACGCCTAATGCACACATGACTAAATGAAGCAAGCTTAACGTTCAGTTGACTTTGTACACACCTGCACGGACAACTGAGTATAGAGTATGCAACATTCAAGAATTAACGTTCATGGCCTCTAATCTTCACTCTGATTAAGTAAGTAGTCAATCAGCGGACGTAGATAGCAAATGAAAACAAATTATTCAATTAGTGGTTTAAAACAATTAGGGGGTCGGTTTACTTTGGATTGATATAGCCTATCTACTTAGTGTGAATTTTGATTGTTTAGCTGAAAGCAATTTTAGAACTCAGAACTTCGAAAGTTATATGTTAGAAATACAGTAAGCTTAACAATAAAGATAGGGACAGTCACATAACGCATGGTTCGTCATATTCGTATCGAGTTTCCAAGCGAAAACCGCAAACATATTCGTAGCTTATGATTTCTTCAGGCAAAATGTTGCAAGTAAAACAATTTCATTACCGAGAAAAAGTTACGTCAAATATACAATGGAGCATGCGGAATGCTTAAAGCCGTTGAATGTTTTCGTGTTTGAGTAAGGCGTTTGGGTATTAAAAAGTGTTTAACGTTGTGATGTAATGGAAAATGTTTGTGACAGATCGGGGAATCATAATCATGAAAAAATCAACTGTAAGGGTTGCTCGGGAGTATATATCGGACAAACATCCAGAGAACTCAGTACTAGAATAAGTGAACACAAAAATCGAATCGGTAAGCAGCCACGCAATTCCAGTGAATATCAAACACTGATAAGAGATTCAGCACTAGCTGAACATGTGCTGGACACCGGTCACAGCGTAGATCTTGATAACGTAGAAGTGATAAGGCGGGGAATAAAACCAAACATGGAACGACTTCACGCTGAGGCGGTTGAGATAACAAAGGCTGGTAAGAATGCTGTCAATAAGGTGGAGGGGGCTGATATCTCCACAATCTGGCGTCCGGTCCTGCAGCGGATAAACATTAACGTGCGTAACCCCTAGTGTGCGCACCGATTACGCAATCGCGCTAATCTGTCAGCAGATGTCATTCACACCTGCCAAGACTAGAACAATTAGGGGATTATACGACACGTAGGGGTGGTGGTGCGTCAGTTGATATTGAACGCGCCTGTCCTTCTTAACGAGCGCAGAATCCACAATGGACTGTGCAGTTCTTAACAAGCGTATGATTGGTCAGGTGAATGCAATTTAAGCTTGATCCCTGTTCGTACTGACACCCTTGGTCTGACGAAGCTTCTGTGTCAGAAGCGAAAGGTTACCAATAAACTACTCTCACAGATTCATTACAAACTTTATTTTTTCATGTTTAACGTTGTGGTTTTCAGTATGCAAGATATTGAATGCCAACAAGAGGTCTCTCCGTATTTGCTGTTGGGTAAAATCGTGTAGATTGGGTTTTAACTTTTGCTCTTTGAAAGGTAAATATCGGTAACGGGAGATCAGGTTTGTCGCACGATGAAAAATCCTGTCAAATAGTTTGATATCCTTCCTCATCCATGGTGAGCAGGATTCGATGGAATATTCCATAATCCTGGATATTCTTTTAGAAGACTCAAGATACGGCAGGATTTATTGTAAAATGTCCGCCGATGATGTTCAGACTTAAGGTTAAACGACTCACAGATATGATATTACTTTAGGCGGTGGTCCAGACGACAACTCTCGTGCCAAGCTAATATGTGTGGTGCGGAAATTGTCCAAACGACAGCAATTTATATTTCGTTGAGTTAAATTGTAACTCATTTAATTCAGACAAAAGAGATACGGTAAACAGATCCCATTGCAATGTCATAAGGTCATTAACAGACCTGAACGTTTTCATATTTTAATATCATCAGCAAACAGTATCAAGTTACATCCAATATCCTTTACTATATCGTTCAAATCACCAAGAACATAAGTGGTCCATGCACTGAGCCTTGCGTAACTCCTCGTGTGACGTATATTTTACTATTTTTCTGCCAACGTGAACTTGGATGTGCCTATCATTAACTTAGACCCTTATCCATTTCATCAACATTCCCGTTATTCGATAAGCTTTGAGCATTTTGCTGAGGATGTCATGGTTTATTCTATCGAAAGCTTTAATAATATCTTCTATTTCCTTGGCCCAACCCTCGAACGTTGTCCGAAGGTTGGATAAACAACAACGAATTCTTCGAAAACCGTTTTGGGTTGCAGTCACGATATTTGGGTTTACAGAATGTTCTCTGATGCGGGCAGTCACAATATTATTATAGGTTACTCAAAGTTTTAATGGTCCAAAAAGCAAATACTTTACAGCGACCACAGATTAAAATATACTGAATGTGTAAAAAACACTAATGTTTTATCAAAATGAAAAGTCAGCACGTGTATTCAGGTGCGAGGTTGGATTTAGTCAACATATACTTGTCAAGTTCAACCTTGAATGTGTTCAGGCTTGGTGCACAAATGATATATGGGGGCAGAGAGTTCCATATGAAACAAACTCGGACAGTAAAGAATAATCTTCAACAATTTGATATGGGGTGTAGAATAATTAACTTGTAGCCCTGCAATTTGCTTCCACGTGCTTCTTGCCGATGAAACAGCCGTTCAAGTGGGTGATCCATTGTTTGCAGAATGTTGAAGAGCAGAATCAAATTACCCCTGAGATGACGGTACAAAAAGTCAAAGAGGTTTAGAGTAGCAATCCTCTCCTCGTATGTCCTGTTATATAGCCCGGTCACCAGTTTTGTAGCACGATGGTATAGGCGTTGCAGCTAATGTTTGGCGTTTAACAAATCTTTTTATATAACCTTGGTCTATGAGACGTTTTCTCAAATCTAGATGAGCCCCTTTTTGTTCTCTTCCGTGGGTGCACATGTGTTTTATTTAACGGAATATGGACAAAGTTATAAAAATAATAGCAATCCTAAGATAAGCATATTTGTTTATTAGGAAAGCATCTGCATCGATTTGTTTAAAAACAAATGATGTTTTCATCCTCACATTCACTTTATGGAATGTATAACAGTCCGAATTTATATGTCGTGAATTTATCTGATGAAACTGAATTAAAATCCGCTCAATTTTTTGAAAAAAAAACTTGAATATTTAAAGTGGAGAAATTTATATCTTGTAATGAGAGGTCGTTAAATTAACTACGTACTGTGCAATCCATGTGCTACGGCACTGTTGTTTTTGAAAACCTAGTGCATGTTACGTTAAGTTACGTTAATCCCTTGAGTTCCTGGAGGAACATAGGGCCTCGGCAACTTGTCTCCAATTTGGTCTGTCCATAACAGCTTGTTTGAAGTCGTTCCAGTTAAGTCCACACTTGCGGATTTCCTCTTCGACAGAAGATTCATCTGCTGACTGGCTTCCGGTGGGCTTTCGCCAGCCTGCTTCATTTACCCCAGATGAGGTTTCTTCTCGATTCAAGCATGGAGATGTTACTTTGGCATGACATGTTGCTTTGTTTTCAGTAGCGGTTTGAGGTTTTTACAGAGTGGGGTTGCTGACCCCGCGTCAAACCCTCCTCCTTTTGCCCCATCAGGCTTGGGACCGTCCTAGACGGAGTATTGTGATTGTGTAATCCGCAGAAAGCGGAGGTTTGGAGTCAGGGTTTCCATGGCGAAACGAATATTGTTTTGAAAGTAAAACAAGCATTTCTTAATCCGAAAATATTAACGGATTTAGCAAACACTATTGACGATAAAGAAAAAGTATTGGTAGTACTTAGACACCTTTTAGATTCACTCATATCCGAATAGTCTAGAGAAAAACGAAACATATAGTGAGCGAAATTAATGTTTTAAGGTATTCGTGTCTTATTAAGGAGAGATCGGTGAAGGCTTTGTAGTATAACTTATATCTTACAACCACAACCATCTCACAACCATCTTCTGCGGCCTATCTAAAATATAAAAGTGCATTTTCATAAAGCATATCTTTGATGCGATCAACTTACCTGCGCAGGAGTTAGCAAGATATTTGCCTTATCTTTTGAACCGAGCAGTCAACAATCCGCCTTAATTCATTAGGAGTAAATAGGGCTTGGTTGTGGTACTTAGACCAGTAACGATTTCGTACGATGCAATAGTGGTCAGCTTAAACGAATATGCTAATTTCACACACAATACATCAGTTTATATTTCATAGAGCACCGACGAAATAAGTCTCTTAACGGGTGGCATTCGATAGATAGAGACAAAATATCGTGCATCCTCCTCTTTTGATTTAGGTCAGAGAATGAATGGCACTGATCTGGCCTGTTATATAGCTCGGTTAACAGTTTTGTAGTTGAAAGTTGCTGAGATCCTAGAAAATATGTGAATTCGAATGATTTACCGACGTTTAACGTTTAACATTTTTGGATGTTGAATGGTAGGCATTTTCGCAAGGACAAGGTATGAAGTGCTTTGAGATCTTTTAAGCGAATTTGGAAATCTTCTATGGTGCGTACGCTAGTCCAGACTTTGAGGTCATCCGCAAATAAAATGTTTTTGCTGCGTACAATTTCGGGTATATCGTTCGTGTACACGAGGAAGATTATTGACCCCAAGACTGAGCCTTGAGTTACGGCAATAGTAACTTCGCATATATACAGTCAAACATTCCTGATGATATTAAAATCTGGGCTGTACATCAACCAGAGTTGAGCGACACTCAACACCCGTCTCCGCATATAACACTTCAAATAAAGCTGCCAAACACATCCCAAAAATCCAAGACAACGTATTCATGCAGACGTTGCGGAGAATAGCACTTTCACCCGGGGTGCTCCAACAATAACAATCGATGCAAGCAATGCAATTGAATATGACACAAAGTTAAGTTATATCATAAATCAGCCAACCAGAAGCCACTAAACAAACGAGGAGTGTCATTCACACGTCGTCCCACTAAAATATCCAAACCCTTTCGCCGATCACTAAGTCTATGTGTTAACCCGCAATCGGTAAATTGCATTGTTCGCAAATGCACAACCAGAGAAATCAATGGTTATCTTGTAGGATTTCGACTTGATACGGATGCTGATATCACGGTTAGCTCGACATCAGCATGGAAATCTCTTTGCAACCCAAAACGTAAACCCACAGGTTACCGAGAAATCAGTGCATGTGGCTGTGCGCTGAATTGATAAGGCCAGTTTCTCTGCGTTGTGAATTTTCGTGGTTGTACGATATCTGCATCATGTTTCGCATCTCATTCCAATCTAAATATAGTGGTCTCGAGTGGATGGAACAATTGTGTCTGTTAGAGCTACTGATAGCCACGATATGTAACCAAGCTCAACCAACGATTGTTCATTCTAGGTCATCGAACAATTTACTGGAAAAATTCGGAGATGTTTTTCGTGGTGAACTGGGCATTGCATGAAGCTTCGAGCAAAATTACATTTGATGCCCTGTCAACGAACTCTTTACTGGCCAAAGAATCCGCTACCTTACTCGCTATCAAACAGGTAGACGCAGATTTCACTCGACTACAACCACACCCTGGTATCCTTGTGCCCGTCACATACTCTGCTTAGACGGCCTCATTATTGTCGTAAAAATGCTAATGGTTCGATCCGTATTTGCACCTACTTCTCCACCGGAAGCATAAATGTTCTTGAATCAAAATATTACTCGTTACCTGTCCCTGAAGATCTGTTCAGAAACCTGAACGGAGCCATGTGCTATGCCAAACTGGAATTAGCTGATGCTTACCTCACAATATAATTACACTAGGCTAGTCGCGAACTATTACATATCAACACACATCGGGCTTGTTCCAATACACTAGATTACCGTGCAAAATATAAAGCGCTTCAGCTATTCCACAAACAGTCGTGGATACAGTGCTAGCTGACCTTCAAGGAGTAGCAGTAAATATGGATTTTATTTTATATTGTCAGTTCATGCTCCAATCAATTGTTGTTGGCCTCCTTCGGTCGACGTCGACCATGGATGTACATCACATTGCCTGAATTTCATGTTTTGCAGCTTTATGAATGCCTAAACAGACGGATTCGGGAGGAACTATCTCTCCCGCAGTGCTTGCAACGATAGTCAGAACTCTGTTGTATTGCATCAGTTGCACGCCGGCGGCGTGATCTGCGTTTAGCAGCCAAGAGCTGTATTTGCTCCTTCCCGGCTTGCAGACGACGCTTTACACAATGCCTCCAAAGTGAGCGGTCAAGAGCAAGTTCTTCCCAGCTTGCGGGGTCAATGTCAAGAGCTTTCATATCACTTTTGCAAACATATTTGTACCGCAAGTGCGGTCTGCCCAATGATCGACTTCCTAATTGCAACTCACCGTAGAGTAGATATTTCGGAATACAACAAATTTCTATTCTATAGACATGACAAGCCACCGCAGCCGGCGCTGACGTAATAGGGTGAACATGCTCTGTAGACCAGCTTTTAAAGAAGAAGAAGAAGAAGAAGAATGACTTTATTCGTGTTCACGAATTTTCAGCACTTCAGCACTTCAGCGTTAGTCACTCTGCCCATCCACGATATGTTCAAGTTACGACGGATACTTCGTAGATGAAAAGCATTCAGCTTCTGTTCGTGTCTTGCGTGGGTGGTCCAGGTTTCACTGCCGTATTGTAGAGCATTTAGTACGCACGCGCTGTACACCATCATCTTTGTCTTTACTGAGCCATTCATGCCTGAGTGGAACGAAATAACGAGTCTGAGCAGCCTTTGGAGGCAGCCTATCAGATTAGGCATTTTGAAAAGACCCTCCCAGCTGACGTAGTCGAATGACTTAGTTAAATCAATAAAAACAGCTTATAATGGCAAAAGCTGTTCCCGACACTTTTCTTAAAGTCTTTTTTAGAGAGAAGATCATGTCAACGGTTGATCTTCCCTTGCGAAAGCCACATTGAGATTCGGAGTAAATTCTATCAGCTAAAACTTGCAGCCGGATCTGTAAGACTAGCAAACAATTTGCCTACAAAATTCAGAAGGGAAATTCCTCTGTAATTGTTGCAGTTGCCTCTGTCACCCTTATTCTTAAATAGCGTGATGATCTTTGTGTCTCGCATCTCTTGTGGGACACCACCCTCCTGCCAGCAGTTAAGAAGCAAATGGTGATGAGGCTGTATTAATGCTGCTCTACCGCATTTGATGAGCTCAGGTGGAATTCCGTCGTCACCAGGGGCCTTCCTATTTGCGAAGCGCTCGATTGCCTTATTGAGCTCATCAAGAGTAGGGGGTTATCTAGATATTCAATGGTCGGCAACCGTTCGACATTTTCAAGTGCATGAGGTAGAACCGTACTGTGCCTAGAGTAGAGAGAGGAGAAGTGCTCTACCCATCTTTCCATCTGTTGAGTTTTGTCGACAATCGGCTTAACAGATGAAGACTTAATTGGAGCCGTTTTAAGTTTTTTTGGGCCAATGGCTCTCTTGATCACATCATACATACCGTGAAAATTTCCGGTATCGCGAACTTTTTGGATATTGAGGCTAACTTCAGTCCCATAGTCGTTTGCACATCGCCTTGCAGGCTGTTGGACCTTATTTCTAGCTGCTCTTAGAAGACGTAAGTTTTCATCTGTTGGCATACCTTTGAACCTCAAGAATGCTGCGCGTTTCTCATCCAGCACAGCAGTCATCTCGAGCTTTCTTCGGAACGAACGTGGAAAGTGCGACTCGGCATATGCAGCTTTTTATCAATTCCCATTTTTCTGAAGCAGATTCAAGTGGGGTTGTCTTGTTGAACTCGTCTGTGAAGGCTTTGGCGAATCTCGCAGTTAGATTAGGTTTTCATATGCGAGTGACGTCTATCCTAGGCTTAGCAGACAATTTGATGCGGTGAAATCTCGTGTGGGGAAGCTTAAGTTTTGCACAGACCAGTTAATGATCAGTGTCGCAGTCTGCGCTATAATCTGGTGAGGAGCACGCTTCCTATATTAGTTCGCTTAACAAGAATAAGATCGAGCTTATGCCAATGCTAAGAGCGAGGATGTTTCCAAGAGACTTTATGTTGCGGTTTTGTTTAAAAGAAAGTGTTACTGACACAAAGATTGAACTGTGTGCACAATTCTAAAAGACGTTGCCCATTTTCATTGGTTTTGCCTACACCGAACCTTCCGAGACAGCTTTGCCAAGAATCGTAATCTGCACCAACTCTGGCATTGAAATCACCCAATACCACTGCACAGTTTTTCTGTGGCACGTTTTTCAGGACGGCTGTGAGGTTGTGATAAAAAGCATCTTTTTCAGCAGGCGTTGCAGAGAGCGTCGGTGCATAAACGTTGACCAACGTAATGGTACCAGTAATGCACCTCAGATTTAAAGTCCAAATCCGTTCGCTCCCACTGCTGCTCGGTTCTGTTGCTTTTAATATGTCGTTTCGCACGGCAAACACAACTCCATTCAGTCGAGGCTCATCGGAACCTCTTCCTTTCCATAAGAATGTGTAATCACTTTCTGTTAGCCACGTCGACATTCAGCCTCTTTAGCTTGTTGTTAATCACGGCAGACTTTCTAACGCCTCTGATATTCGAGACGTCGTCATGAAATCCTGGAAGCATGGACCGGACGTTCCAGGTTTCAAGTTTCAGAACTGACATTTTTTGTTTGTTTTTTCGATTCGCTGGTGCGGAAAAATACAGTCTGCTTGTTGGTTGATTCCTAATCCCCATGCGCTCAATGAGGATAGCAGACCGTGGCGAGACGGCACCTTATTGACTGGGGGCTGCCCAGCTTGAAGCGGACGGTAGACGTCCAATGAGACCTGAAAGTCTCTCCCACCGTCGAAAGCAGCCCCAGGCGCTCAGCTCTGCGCCAGTCGAGCCATAGCTTTTAACCGGTATCTGCTGCTTCCCGTGTTATTTTCTGCAGAAGCGGAATGGAGTGTCCTCTCCATTGGTGCGTTGTGATGTACGCCAGGGCAGTTCAATATGGAGAACTAGCTGTTGCCCATGCAGCAATTGCTCCCTCTCCACGGCACCACTGAAACCAAAGGAACAGCTAGGCTGATACGTTTGGACAACGATGCCGTCGCAGGAGCTGGCAGGACGAAGTTGAATAAATTTCGGACTGCCTAACGGGACTCCGGCTCCGAATTTCTCCTCAAAGTTGACTCCTGAAGATTTCTCCATGAATGGATGTAGCCACAAGGCAGTGGAGGTTTGAGATAAGGGTTTTCCTTCCCCTAGGTGGGCTGCCTTCATGGACTAACGAGCTCCACCTTCCCAAAGCATGCTGGTTTTGAGGCACCAGTCAGCCGCCTTCGTCCTTTCTCCTGGCAGTAGTACCATTTCCGCCGGGTCACACAGGACCACGCGTGCAGGCCAGGAGCTGGATTTGGTTGTCAGAGGCTATATGAGACGCAGGCCATTGGAGCATTTTTGGAATTGGGAGCTTATCCCACAAACCGCCCCGGCCGTGACAACCTTGGAACCTCCAATCAATTAAAACCACGTATAATGGCTGTTCCCCAAAGTAATTAAGACTACGGTTTCCGTCTACGATAGGAAAGATGCCAGTTGTATCTTACATCCGTCAAGTATCTTGGATTTATTTTTGATGCAATTGGCCGTCGTCCAGACTCAGAGAACTGACGGGTTATACGGGATATATCAGCTGCGAAAGACAGACGTTGCGTTTTATTCTTGGAATGATTATTTACTATAGCGTATTCGAACACTCCAATCGAAAGTAATGCTGCCATAAAACCTACTGCTCACTAACTTTGGCCCTATAATATTGATTACTGTTGCTGCAGATGCATCCCAACATGGCGTGGGTAATTCATTTTACACAGTCTGGCTGATGGTTCCCAGAAGGCATGATACATGATTTAAGAATACTGACAAAAGTTGAGCGGAACTACGGACTGATAGAAAAAGAAGCACTAGTAATTGTGTTTGCTGTTCTACTGTTACATAAATTCCTATACGGCCGACGCTTCGCCCTATTAAATAACCAAGAATAGTTACTCGCAGTTTTAGGTACGAACACAGAAATACCAACACTTTCATCAAACCGACTGCGAAGGTGAGCGATCACACGTTTTGGATATGACTTATGTATAGAGTACCGACAAAGAAAAACATCTCAGCCTATCAGATGCCATTTCCCGACCTATTTCAACACCATATTTCCGAAAGAATACTTTGTAATTCGTAAAATAGCTGAGCAACCAATCAATCGCCAATTATCTGATGCGTTCAGAGCACTCCCAGACCCAGGTCGGATACTGCGAGGGAAATAAGATCATACTCAAATCTCCGGAAATCCATCGAAAACACACAGACAAAATGACCACAAAATTTTTGAGAAGGACAATTATTGGCCATCTCAAGACGAGGTGGGTCCCTTTCTATCATTTTTGATGGCCTTATGTACAATGCCCGTGTTTTAATCTCCTCTTGTCTCCGTTTTCGAGTTTCCAGACAACTACATCTGGGACACCGCGGAATCGGTCGAATGAAATTAATCGCAAAATCTCTCTTTTTATAGCCGTGCATTGACAAAGATAACGTAGATCTGATTCCTTCTTGCTCTGTGTGCCATCAAGCTGCGAAATATCCCTCACATCAACAACCAAAACCGGAAATCGTGTCCACTTGAATTTAGCAGATCCACTAGATTATGTGTCCCATCTCATTGTGGTTCACGCTCATTCAAAATGGCTGGAGATTACTCCTGCAAATACGGCAATTAAAAACGCTACTGTCAATGCACTGAAGCGAAACCTTGAGTAAAAAAGGCTTAGCGAACACCACCGCTTTCGAAAACGGGTCGCAATTCTCCTTGGCCCTTTTCGAACACTTCTGTACCGCAAAAGTATTAAACACCTCTACTATCCACCCTACCACCCCCAAACCTGTGGTCAACCTTAACGGTTTGTTGACACCTTCAAACGAGCATACTTACAATTGCGCGTGGAGGAGACAATTATGAAATGCTTCAACAATGTCTACTGTTCTACAAATCAGCAATGCACCCATACGTTCCTAACCAGCAGTCACCAGCAGATGTCCTCATAGAGTGTAAATTGCGCAAAACTCTAACGAGTATGTGACCAACTCAAACCCAAGACCAAGGATGACGTTCAGTGAGAAACAGTTATCCACTGAGTAATGGGACCTATGTTTGTCTTCGTGACCATCGCCCGAAAAAGAACTTGTGGGTTAACGTAGGAATCATTAATTTTCGGGATACAGTTCCCTATGAATTGACTGATCCAGATGGTGTATGGATACGCCCACGCAATGAATTACGTCGTACAGCTAACGATCCTCAATGCTAAATTCCGGTTGCTACTAGCGTCCCATTGGATATATTACAGGACACATTCGGATTCCACATGCAAATCAAGGAAACCATCGATGCATCATACCCAGTTAACCTCAGGCGATGAGAGATAATTCGCTAGCCAGCATCCTGCAGGACAAAAAACGAAAGTTTTTCAAGGTGATGTGTTGGGTGAAAGGGACCTGATTTTTTCTATCTACTTTCACTCCCATCTAATCATATCTGGATAAATTACACATTTTGGTTCTACTTAGAACAAGCTTTGTGAACATATCGTTCCTGGATGCAAAAAATCAATTTTAGAAAAATCAATTTTTTTAAATTTTGAACCAAACTAGACATAAATGGGCAAAATTGTGTACAACACTGAATACTCGATTGACTTTGCCAACATCCAAAAGAGCTTGTTTTTACAACTCGCTTGACGCATTGGACTGGAATATCGGATCCAATCTCAAGGAGCTACAGCGAATTCCGTTATCTACCTTTCCTTTGACGAGATTATTCACTCACCCTCTTCCAGCAACTTTCAATCCGCTTTGGACTCGACTTCACGCCATACGAGCCGACGAGCGCCTATCCATTTACTACACAGATCGGTTGATAAATCTTTTCATCCTGGCGTCATGACCTTACGGGCGAAGCCCGGTGATGGTGGTCACGTGTGCCAAATTTGTCGTTATGCGGTAAGTCACAAAGCCCGACATGCTAGTTGTTTTATTTGTCCCGATAAAGTTCATACGAATTGTGACGTTACCCTGACTGCTGATGCTATTGTAATTATCAATAAAGACGAAATGCCAGGTGTACGCTGTGTCTGTTATCTGTGCAAAATTGAACCTAGAAAATGTATAGAGATGACTGCGAGCTCACAGACTGAAACTAATATGGGAATGTTGAATTTAGATGGCAGCATATAGAGAATTGAAGCTCTGTTAATAGACTTAATAATTAGCATCCTGACGGCTAGACTTGAGCGTGGAGATTGTGTTTTATTCACGTTCAAGGAAGGCAGAAATGCAATAAATGCGATGATCGATATAGATACCTGTAATTTCAGAACAACTGAGCTGCTCTGATGATCCGCGTGCTTTGAGAAGGTCTGAAACAGATTCAACACAATCCGCGAATAAAAAGCGAGCCGTATTGATGCAGTTAATCCATTTTGCGAACGGAGAAATAATACACGTGACATGAGAACGGCATCAAATTGCAATCCTATCATCCTCGGTGTTCCAAAGCTGGCAGACAATCGTGAGGCTAACGAGCGAGCTCAGAATGAATACAGACAGAGGAGTTTTCTAACTGATAATATTTTTTTGAAGAAAAGGACGTTGTCGTTGATAATTTCAGACTGCCTTTCTCAGCAAATTACAAAGGTGATGGGCCACGTCAAGTAACAATATACTTCATGATGAGTATCATGATTGATACTGTACATTCCAACTGGAAATGCAGGAAACACAAAATCCCAAATGGTGTAATCCTAAGCGATTACAGAAATACTGATATAAATGCGGCCCACTGTGCATCAAATACTGTCCAGCTTGATACAGCCCTATCAACTGAACCGAAAAATGAATCTTTAGCTGAGACACACAACCAGCAATCGAACGCAAAGGCACACCAAATGATTCCAAGTGTGGAATGAAGCCAGATACCAAAATCTATTTTTTTTCAAAAAAGAAAATTCTATTTGCGCCTCTCAAATTGGAATAACCAATATGCTTAATAACTTGTCAAACAACACAAAAATGCCGACTCTTCCGTAATCGGCACGACAATAAAGGTTGTCTCAGATTATGTAATCACTAAACACCAAACTGTTTTTGGATGCCTCTATACCAATGCACAATGCTCGATTAACAATTTTGAAAAACTTGTAGCTAGGTGTGATACAAAACGAGCTCAGTTAATTTCCATTAACAAAACTTGGCTTAACCGGGAAATACACGATTGTGAGTTAGTGTTATGCGGCGTGATTGCGAGACAGTTGTGTCAGGTGATTAACTAGATGATACGAGAGACCAAGCCCACCGAAACAGAGAGCAGAACAACACAGGATGGTTATGAAATGACCAAGTCGAGACTCAGGACCAGGTTCGCATGTCCTAGAGCTGAACAGGGCCTGTTTTTAACATAGAGTATAAAAAAGGGGTGTGCGAAATAAACGATAAGGACATTGAAGCGTACGGTTACCACGTGTAACAGCATGTATCCGCAATGTTCGGATAAGGACATTACCAAGGTCGCACGTGTCATGGGTGAGGATGTCTCACCTAGCACCTCCCCTCGTGAAACTTTCGTACTTTGTCCTCCTAGGGTCAAACGTAACCTGAGTGTTAGTTTGTGAATTCTCTCGCCTCGCCTGAGTGTTATTGGTTTTGTTTCGGTGGTTTCTTTGGTTTCAACGTGTAACCAAAACGTGTCAATTAATATATCCAGTAGGACGATAGCAGCAACCGGATGTTTGCATTGAGGATTGCCAGGTGCAGGACGTTATTGGTTGCGATGGCGTACCCATACACCATCTGGAACGGTCACTTCATAGAAAACCGAACCTCGAAAATTAGTGATTCGTCCGTGAACCCAAGGGTTCCTGTTCGGGCCATGATCACAAACCCAAACATAGGTCCCATTATTTAGTGGATAACTGTTTCTCATAGGACGTTCTTCTTGGTCTTGGGTTTGAGTTGGTAGCATACTCGTTAGAGTTGTACGCAATTTACGCCCCATGAATACTTCTGCTTGCGACTTCTGGTTAGGCAAACCGAGATGCGGTGCTGACCTGTGGACCAGTAGAAATCGTTGAAGCACTCCGATTGCTGTCCCCTACCTACGTGCTTTTAACAGTGCTCGAATGTAGGAGTCAACAAAGCGTTCAGCTTGACCGTTGGATGGGGTGTAGTAGGGCGGAGACCGGAGGTGATTAATATTGTGTGCTCTACAGAACTGTGTAAAAAGGGCGCAGAAGAATAGCGAACCGTTGTCGGAAACGATGATGTTTCTAGGCCATGTTGACTGAAGATTCGGTTTAATGCATTGATGGTAGCGGTTGCAGTTGGCGGGTTCACAGGAGTGATTCCTGGCCATTTTGAGTAAGCGTCAACAACAATGAGATAGAATGCATTATCAACTGGACCGGCGAAATCCAAGTGTACTCGCTCCGAAGGTTGGGTTGTTGGCAGCCATGAAATTGGTTGTTGACGAGCGGGGGATTTTGCAGCTTGATGGCACTCAGAGCAAGAACGAACCACATTTTCGGTAGCTTTGTCGATGCCCGGCCAGAAAACGCGAGATTTTGCGATGGTTTTCATTCGCCCGATTCCGCGATGTCCCCAATGGAGTTGTCCAAGAACTCGAAAACGGGCAGAAGTGGGGCTTATTACGCAGTCAGTATACATGATGCAATCATCAACGATAGAAAGCGACCCACCTCGTCTCGAGAGGGCCTTCAATCGAACCTCCGGAGTTTTCTTTCGCCATTGCTTTTGTGTTTATTCGATGGCTTTCCGGAGAATTGGGTCTGATTTAGTTTCCCTCTTAATTTCCGTCAATGTGAACGGGAGTACTCTGACGGCATCAGATAATTGGCGATCGATTGTTTGCAAAGCTATGTTAGCAAATACAAAGTCTTCTTGCTGGTTAGCACGAAGTCATAGTGATCGCTGAATGTGTTTTGATACCCAAGGGAACGACGCGGGAGGACCCTTTTTCGTTTTTTGGTCTCTTTCGGTTGACTGTTTTCTAAAAGAACCCATCTTCGTGTCCTATGTTGTTGCATTGCTTGCATCAATAGGTTCTGTGGGAGCATTCTCGGTGAAAGTGCCATTCTCCGCAATGTCTACATGGCTACGGTGGCTTAGATTTTTGAGCTGTGTTGAACAATTTTGGTTGTCGTGCTAGATGCGGAGACGGTTGTTGAGTGTTCTTCTGCTTTGGTTGATGTACGGCCTGGATTGTGAAATTTTCACGAATGTTCGACTGCACAATGGCGGAGTCGTTTTTAATGCTCATGAGACGTTGGTGTTCTTCTCCTATGGCTAGGAGCGTCATAGTTGTATCCTGTTCAAGATGATACAGTAAACACGTGCGAATATCTGTAAATCACGAGGATCGCAGACTGCTGATAAAAGTGAGACGTTTAAATTGATCGTCAGGCAGCGAGCGCCATTTGAAGTGTTCACACTCTCTATTAACGTCTCCGAGATGTGTCACGAAATCCGTTGTTTCATTCATGAACAAATTAAGACAGCGGTAACGAATACTGAATAGAGATGATTGATCACAAATACATTGCTTGAGTGATTCAACTGGCTCTTCGAATATACGGTCACGTGGGTTCTGAGGAAGAATTAAATTGAAACATTTTTATAATTCTGATGCACCCAATTTACGTAAGAGCAGTCGAACTTTGCAGTCATTTCCCATGTCCTGAGGTCTATTCCGAATATATCTCCATAACGCCGGAACAACGTGCCGAAAGTCACACTTTTTTCCGGGTCGAAGTGAAATTCCATTATAGATGATATGAAAGATTCGGTAGGTGGAAATTTGTGATCATGCGAAGTAGAATTTGATTCTTTTATGTGGAGTAGATGTTCGAGCAGCTTTTGTAAAACAGACACTTCGGATTCAGCGGACATGATTGGAAACATCTCGTCGCCATATTGTTATGTAGTGGCATTGTGAAACAGTTTTGCCAGGTGATCTACTAGATGATACGTGAGACCAAGCCCAGTGAGATAGAAAGCAGAACAACACATGATGTCTACGAAATGACCAAGCCGAGACTCAGGACACAGGTTCGCAGGTCATAGAGCTTGAGATGGTCAGTGGGGTGTACGAAGTAAACGATGATGTCATTGAAGCGTACGGTTGCCACGTGTCACAGCATGCATCCGAGATGTTCGTATAAGGACATTACTAAGGTCGTACGTGTCATGGGTGAGGATGCCTCAACCAACAGTTAGAGATAGCTGGAATGTCACTGGATCGCCGGGACCGTGCATCACGCGGAGGAGGCGTGGCACTATATTATGATCAGAGACTGAAATGCGGAGAAATCAAGGATTCCAACTTGGTGCTTCAGAAACACTATGGTTCTTGTTGTCAAACACTTCAATCGAAGTTCGCACAATCATGGTAATCTGTCTTTCACTACCTGGTCCCGAAATTGTATGATACTACTCTACTCGACATGCTACGCTTGATTGCCTCGAGACATCATACTAGAATCGTATTCATGGGAGACTTTAATCTGCCTAACTTGCTGAAGACTTACGAAATTTCTCAGACCTACAATGCTACCAACTTCCAGCAGCTCTTAGATGATATTCCCTTGTTTAATCACGTGGAAATCAATACAAGATACCGAGGGTCAGATATGCCTTCAATGCTCGATCTGATTTTGAAAATTGATGAAGGCTCCGTCGAAAACATTACATACCATTGTCCTGCTATCCTCTTTGGGTACATGGAAATTAGGAATCAACCGACAAGCAGATTGTATTTTTTCGCACTGGCGAATCGAAATACTAAACAACAAATTTGAGTTCTGGAACTGGGAAACTGGAACGTCCGGTCCATGCTTCCAGGATTTCATGAAGACGTCTCGAATATCATAGGTTTAAGAAATTACGCCGTGATTAACAATGAGCTAAAAAGGCTGAATATCGACGTGGCTGCCCTGCAAGAGATGCGATCACCAGACACTGGTATACTAACAGAAAGAGAAAGGAAGGGGTTCCGATGAGCCTGGACTCCATGGAGTTGGGTTTGCCGTCCGAAGTGACTTACTAAAAGCAACATAACCGAGCAGCAGCGGGAGCGAACAAATTTGGCCTCTAAATCTGATGTGCATTATGGTACCATTACGTTGGTCAACTTTTATGTACCGACATCTCTGCGACGCCTGCTAAAAAAACTTTTTTTATGATAACCTCGCAACTGCCTTCAAAAACGTGCCACAGAAAAACTGTGTAGTGGTACTGGGGGATTTCAATGCCAGAGTTGGTGTAGATTACGAGTATTGGCAAAACTGTCCCGGAAGGTTCAGATTAGGTAAAACCAATGTAAATGGACAACGCCTTTTAGAAATGTGCACACTGTTCAGTCTGTTTTTAGTAACACATTCTTTCAATAAAAACCACAGCATAAAGTCATTTGGAAACATTCTCGCTATAAACACGCTATAAGCTTGATTTTATTCTTGTTAAGCGCACTAATATATGAAGCGTGTTCCTCACGAGATCATATCAAAGCGAAGACTGCGACACTGATCATTCACTGGTCTGTGCAAAACTGAAGATTCCCCCACACTCACATATGCGAACCTAATCTTACTGCGCTATTCACAAAAGCCTTCACAGCAGAGTTCAACAAGAAAACCCCACTCGAATCTGCTTCCGAAAACTGGGAATAGATAAAAATCTGCATATGACGAGTCGCACATTGAACTTTCAAACTGAAGGAGGCTCGAACGAGCGACTGGTTCGAAGCAAAAGATTCTGAGATGACTGATGTGTTGGACGAAAACGCTAAGTATTCTTGAGTTTCAAAGTTATGCAAACTGATGAAAAATTACAACTTCTGAGAGCAGCTAAAAATAAGGTTCAGCAGACTGCAAGGTGATATGCAAACGACTATTGGACTGAAATTACCCTCTATATGAAAAAAGCTGCGGATACCGGAAATTTTCACGGTATCTATGATGTGATCAAGAGAGCCATTGGCCCAAGCAAACTTAAAACAGCTCCCATTAAGTCTGTATCTGGTAACCAGATTGTCGACAAAACTCAACAGATGGGAAGATGTGTAGAGCACTACTGCTCTCTCTAGTCCAGGGACAGTAGGGTTCTACTCCATGCACTTGAAAATGTCGAACGGTTGCCGACCATTGAATATCTATATACTCCCCTTACCCTTGATGAGCTGAATAGGACAATAGATCGCTCGGCGAATGTGAAGGCACCTGGTGACGACGGAATCCCACCTGAGCTCATCAAATGCTGTAGAGCAGCATTATTACAAACTCTGCCATACTTGCCTCTGCAGTGCTAGCAGGCGGAGTGTGTCCCACAAGAGATGCGAGACACAAATTTCATAACGCTCATTAAGAATAAGGGTGACACAGGCGACTGCAACAATTACAGAGGAATCTCCCTTCTGAAAGTTGTAGGCAAATTGTTTGCTAAAGTCTTACAAATCCGGTAACAAATGTCAGCTGATTAAATTTACTCCGAATCACAATATGGCTTCCGCAAGGGATAACAACCGTTGACATGATCTTCTCCCTGAAAAAACTTTAAGAAAAGTGTCGGGAACAGCGTATGCCATTATACGCTGCTTTTAATGATTTAACTAAGGCATTCGACTACGCCAACAGGATATTTTCGAAATGTTTGATCTCATATGCTGCACCCCAACTCTGCTCAAACTCGTTATTTCGTTCCACTCAGGCATGAAAGGCTCAGTCCATTTTAACGTTTGCAGTTCAGAAGCCTTTGAGATTCGTTAAGGCGTCACACAAGGGTGTGTTCTTGCTTCCACGCTGTTCGGCATTTTCTTTGCTCTGCTTCTGAAGCACGCTTTTATGACAGGTTTACATACGCACGCGAAGTGATGATAAGCGTTTCAACCTAAACTGGTTGAGAGCACAAACCAAATTACGTAAATCCCTGACGAAGCCTTCATTTCTCACTCACAAGAGAACCTGGTGTACTGAGTTTCGTCTTTTGGGCTAACAATCAGCCTGAACAAGACCAAAGTCCTTGGTCAAGTGTATCGCCTCCAGTCATCACTGTAAACGGTCAGCTTGAATCAGTACATCATGGAACCAATGCACCCACGCAAGACACGAACGGAAGCCGAATGCTTCCCATCTACACAGCATCCGTCGTATCTGAACATATCGTGGATGGACAGAGTGAAAAACGCTAAAGTGCTTTGCAAATCTTATCTACAAGGCATGTTCTCTCTATTGCGACAGCGCCGCTTGAGGTGGCTTGGTCATGTCTACAGAATGGAAAATGATCGTATTCCGAAAAATCTACTCTATGGTGAGTTGCAACTAGCAAGTCGACCATTGGGCAGAGCGCACTCGCGGTACAAAGACGTTTGCAAAAGAGAAATGAAAGCTCTCGGCATTGACTCCGCGAGCTGGGATAACTTTCTCTTGACCATTCACTTTGGAGACATCGTGTAAAGCGTTGTCTGGGGAGGAGCAGATACAGATTTTGGCTGCTGAACGAAGATCACGCCGCCTGGCGTGTAACTGATACCCTACAACAGAGTTCTGACCATCGTTGCAAGCGCTGCCGGAGAGATTGTTCCTCTCTAATCGGACTGTTTAGTTGTTGAAAAGCTGTAAAACATGAAAACTCATTCGAATGTGACGTACATCCAAGATCAACGTGGACCGAAGTAGGCCAACAATAAGGTCCAGCTCAGCTGGGCTTGTGGAATTCACTAGTGTATTCCGGAAGCTGGACTTTTTTGCTAGTCGATTTGAGATGTACGCCATGATAGATAATAGAAGTGCATTCACACAACGAGCCAACGGATGTTACAACAATTTAACCCAAAATCTGGAACTCTCCCCGATGTTTTCAAATCATAATTTCGCAGGGGCCATTCTAATATTCTCTATATCGTTCATATTTTAGAATATCCACCGCCAAGGGAGCATGTCGTTCTAAGAGGATGAGATGATGACAACGCTATAGTGATTTGTCTGAATATCAACCATTTAATTTAATTGAGAGAAAGTTTAGAACATTTTGATACTATTTAACGCATATCAAGTGTGGAACGCAATGAAGCAGTGGAAAAAATGACGTCTACAATATCAACTGCAAGGGTTGTTCGGACAATGTTTCATGAGTTCATAATGGAAAATTATAAAATTATCATAATATCTATTGTTTACTGCTGTATGATTTATGGCTTCAGACTGTAATATATGTGAGAAATATTATCATGATAAGCAATATTGATAGTCACGAATGTAGTTGGATTGTATAGTTAAAAATTGATGATTATTTTGTCTAGCATCCGAAAATTCATTCGAAGATGACCGTTATAGCGATCTAGATTGATGATTTTGATAATAATATATCACTTTCTTGTGAACTCTAAATTCTGGGAATGTGAGAGAAATTTCACTTTGTTATTGGAAAACTATTGTTTCGGTTAAACCAGGAATCGCTCTGTGATTATGTGGTCCAGCATCGGGGCTGCTAGGGATAACCCTATTAATAATAGGTTCAAATTCACACCTCGTTTAATAACTTCTCACTGGGTCAAGTCTTAACTTAAACAAAATCCTACGTGCAAACCAGACAAAGCAATCGGAAAAACATTGGTTCCCATGTAAAAACGCGGGGCCTGTGAGCCATAACACTACATTATTGAAGAGCCGCTTTGATTCATTTTTCAATGCGTATGGTATTTCATATATGGCACGAAAGTGTACAGTTTTGAGTTAATTGGGTAAAGCAATAGATGACAGTGAGTTCAGCTTCAGTGAGCTTGAAACATTGGTAAAAATGTCAGAGATATATGCCACAATTATAGATGGTTCTTACAAAGAACAAACATTTACAAATAAAGTATCACTAACTCATTCTTGGCCAAATGCTGGAGTTGATTATAAACCAATATATTGTAGTGCTAAATCCCTTATCACTCATACACCGCAAACGGCTGTTTCCTGTCGTCAGGTGGGATCACGTATAGTGAGCCTTGACAAAGTGGTGTTATGGTAAACAAATTGCAAAATGTAAACCATTTTTATATAGGATTCTTACAAATAACCAAGATGTTCATATACACAATCACAACTTGAATTCTGTCTGTACGCTCAAGGCGCATAAAACGACCAATTTATTGTAGTTTTCGTATTCCACTCACTCAACCGCCCACAACTAACTTATATATGGACATCACGCAACTGCATAACTGACGACAGCATGGATGTCCCGGTTGACACTTCAATTTCATTTGTCTTTTGATTTTTAGCTAACCGTGTGAATACAATCCATAACCGACCTTGGCTCGTTTAGATGACCTAGAATATTGGACAAGGTGGACCTAACAGATGCAGTGCCATACTTGTAGCATTAAGTTGGTGAACGTTTATGCAACGAAGCTCACTACAACTCCCGCTGAGGAAGACGCTTTTTATAATAGCTAAGAACAATCCTCAAAAGCGGGTCACCACATACTACATACATACAGGTTATGTATCTTTGAGAAATGTTCACGGAAATTCCAGCTTTAATAGAACCAATGAAAATGTAGATCATATTTAGAACTGTGTATAGAGTTCAGCATTTTGTAGGAGTAACAATTTCATTCAAAAAAAACAGTATAAATTCACTTGGTATCAACATCGGTGGACGAATTAGCAACTGGTTGATCTTGTTGTTGTTAAGCGCGAATATGTAAAACGTACTTCTGATACGATACTATGAAAGCGGAGACTGTGATAATGGCCAATCATTTATTTGAACAAAACTAATGTCTACGTAGACTAGAGTTCACCGCGCAAAATTGTCGGATCAGCCAAGTATAGACGCCACTCGAGTGTGACTACCAAATGTAATTGTGTGATTTTCAAAAGCCTTCACAACCGAGTTAAACAAAACCACTCTAATCGATTAAGCTTCAGAAAACTGAGAATCGCTAAAAAGCTGCATATACCAAGTCACAACTTGCACTTAGTGTCCAAAGACAGCTGGATAGATAGAGTGGATTAATCAACATTTTCTGAGGTGACTGCAGTTTCCAACAGTAAAGTTGGAAGGCTATACAATCTCTCTCCCTCTCTTACTCATGCTGATTTTCAGTTCAATCACTGATTTATTGCATATGGTCGACGGCTCAATACACAGAAAATATTGCATGATGTATCAGCATCCAAATCGTCCTAACATACAGCTCACATCCATTTCCACTGAGTATTTTCAGGCTATTTACCATTGAAAAATGTTCTTTATATTCAGCCTTTTTAATTTGAAAATCAATATTCGCTTATACCAAACACCATGAGAAAATCAGCACCTTAGCTTTTAATATAATGAGAAAACTACTGATTTTCATTTCACACAATGTGACCCAAAATGATTATACATACTACAACGTTTCAACTAAGTCGCGAAACTGTTGGTTATATTTGCATAACATTTTTTCATTGTAAATCAAAACTTTTTCAGTGTTAGCTTAATTATGTTGCCTAAGTACTACAATAATTTGAAAATATCGATGAAATATTTTGTTAAGATTAAAAAACTTATGAAACCCATTTCGTTGTGTAAGCAAAACAAGGTTATCTATTAGTGCAAAATTATATTTGCTTTGCATGAATGTTTTTTATCAATTTTTCTGAAAACGGAACGATTAAATTAAATTAATGAACAACACAGAAACGTTTACAAAGACACACAAATCTAATCTTTTCACGTCCAGTCAAATATCCTGTGCGTAACACAGAATGTTTTATCATCTTGTTACAGGAAAAATAGTTTTCGTGGTTATTTGCATCCCATGCCTGCACGCTTTGCTATTACTTAAACGATAATAAAACTTATGATATAAAATTGTGATCTGCGTAATATAGCGGAGTTTGGCGTGAAGAGTTGAATCGATTAGCCTAAAGTTTACATACATATATGCATGTGTTCAATCATAAACTATATAACGATCACGGTAGGTTTAATACGTTTTGTAAATTCCATCATTTAGAACTTTGGCCACTCTGGCTTTTAATTTGCTAGGATATCTAATTGTGGTATATTGAATCGAATATGTGAGAATCATTGTGATTATAGAAAAATATTTGTGTAGAAAAGTTTACTTACAGGTTTGTCCAAGCAAATCGAATGTAAACTCAAAACTTTTTCTTCGCGAAACCTAGGTGGGGGTATGAATTTAAATGTGAATATTTCAAACCATTCCTATTATCTAAATGCACGAAATTAAATGTGAATTTTACTATATATTTTACATGATTATCTCATCTGATTTAATCGAATTTTCAGAATATTTCTAAGTCTTGATTTAGTATGATTATTCATGTTTATTGAACAAGTCGAAATTTGAATTAATTGCGCCTCCCTACAGGTAAATTTACCCAACTTGAATAATTTGTTAAGCTATAGCCAGGTAGATTGAAACTAATTTAATGTATGGCCTAATGGTCTGACAAAATTAGGTGGCTTCGTTAACTTTTGAACGAATGTTTCGACATTATATGTACCCAAATGTGATCGATTCGCTTAATTTGCATATAATACATAAGGTGATAATGTAGGCTATGCAACGCGTGTGTTGACTAAACAAATTTAGGTAAATCTCAACTCTCTTTGAGCATTTTGAATTAGTGGCAAATTGCTAATTAATAATATTTATGTGTGATAACAATCACGAAATATTTGGAATAATTATAATTGAAAAATGAAGGTCAATAATATAAGTTTAACTAAACAACGGCGCAAACTGCTTTAAAAGAACTGGAAACTATTTAATCTTGCAGAATATATATATATATATATATATATATATATATATATATATATATTCGAAAATATAAATGTATGGATGATGGCATTAATAAAGTTAATGGTTCAAACAAACTTAAAACGGCTCCCTTTATGTTTGTTTCGTAGTAGCTCGATTACTGACAATACCCAGCAGGTAGAAGGATGGGTGAAGCACTTTCCATCTCTCTACTGCAAGGACACCACGGTTTGCAAATGAAAATGTTGAGCAGTTGTAAAGCTGTGAATATCTAAATGCTCCCTACATTTGATGAGCTCAATAGGCGGATAGACCGTGTTGCAACTTAGAAAGACGCTGACGACGCAAGAATTTCACCTGAGCTCATCAAATGCTGCAAAAAAGGCAATATATATGCTTATGTGTAAACATGTTTTGACCTGACTTGTGTTTTCTTTGCAAAGGTTGACTGTTATGAAGTTGGAATAATTAGTCATATATATATAAATATGTTACTAGATTTTTTTAGTGACAGGTATGAAAAATATCAGTGATATCAATATCAAATGATAACCCACCGCCAGTTGATAGTTCAGCTGAACCTGTTGGTGTGTGAATATATATTTTCAATAATGAAATGTCAAAATAATTCAAATTCGGTTGATATTTGTGTTTTTGTTGGCTGATATATCACGTTTTGTAAATTAATCTTATAAAACAGCAACGTGATTATGTGCATAAAATATGAATATATACTAATATTTATTGTTGTAGTTTTTTTATTATAGTTTAGATCGGTTTCATAGGTTCCATCAAATGTTTCACTAAATAATAATATTCAATGTCATGTGATTTGATCTAACGGGCTAACATGTTATCACGTTGCAACCGTAGAAACAGCGTATTTCACAATATTAGTCGACTAATATACAGTGTAATTTTGGAGAATATCGCTAAGTGTCATTCAATCAAATATTTCTTTATGCTTGAAAATCTAGTTAATATTTTTACTGACTGCACAACGCAAATCGTGATATATCGTTGAACAGAATATTGTTAGGACTTTAAGTTCATATCCCATAGAAAAGTTTGAAAGCTTAATTTCAAGCGAAGATATGATTCACTGAAATTTGAATGAATAATGGAGATCTTAAAACAAAATTTCAAAATAATACGAAATAAAATATTCCTTTCAACTTCAAATCATCACATAATATATTTTCGGATTATTAATTCAATTTATACGATGGTAACGAATTTTTTGAACAGCGCAATTTATGCGAAGCGTAAAGGAAATCATTCACAATTTTTGATATTCTGGATTACATTACCTAAGATATAAACATTTTTCAACGTGAACTGGTATTTTAGTACAAATCAAGATTTTTTGAAGTTGGAATAATTTGACATATTTATAAAACTATGTCAACACATTTGTTAGTGATAGGTAGGAAAAATATGGATGATAACCCACCCTTTGCTTGAGCCGGAACTGATAGTATGTGAAAATTGTAAAATAATGAAATGTTATAATAAGTCAAATTCAGTTGACGTTTATGGTTTTGTTGGCTGATATACAAAGTTATGTAAATTTAATTTTAATAGTTAGCAGTGCGATTATGTGCATACATAAGGAATCTCAACAAATGTTTTTGTTTTTGTTGGGATAAATTTTTTTAGTCGGTTTCATAACTGTTGTGGTATATAAGGTATAACAAGTCTACTCTAACACGTAAATTAGGCCTCCTACATGAAATACATCAATAGGCAATTATTTAAGAACTAACGTCGATGGTATCGGATTACCGGTGCAGGGCTTAGCTAGCCATTTGTCTTATTTGTTAGAACATTCATTCGGCAATACAGCTTCGTTCATTAAGAAAGCATATGACTTTGCATCACGCCCAAAGTCGGTAACAATTAAGGACGAGAAAATTATGGTTAGTTTTGATGTAAGTGCTTTTTTCACCAAAGTCAATGCAACAAGTTCCAAACAGATAACTAGATGCGCCTTAGAATCTGAGGTCACTTTGTCAGATCGCACAAACGTGAGCGTCTAGCATATTATCAACGGTGTGTTGGTCGGCCTAAGCATGAAACATTTCGTATTTATTGAGCAATTATAGAGACAAAAAAGGGATGGCAATGGGTTCACTATTATTTAAAGTATTTGCGATCATGTTTTAGAGCATTTGGAGAACATATGTCTTAACAATGAAGGCCTTACGCCAAAATTACGGTGGGGTGATTTTAATGACACATTTGTAATATGAAATCTAAAAGCATTTGTTAGGTTGTTGGGATATTAATTCATTTAACGGGGGTTTCAAATGTTTCACCAAACCGTTTCACTAAATACTCGTTGCCGGATATTTAATATCAAACATGTGATCTAACCGGTTATCAATTTGAAAATCTATATAATACGTTAACTGCATGCATAACGCAAATTCAATATATGTTTATGAACTAAAAATAATCAGTACTATACGTTCTTGTCCTTTGTTAAATCTTCGAAAGCTAAATTACCAGCAAAGTTATCTTTCAGTAAAATTGGAATGAATAACGTGGATTTTGAAGCATAAAATTTTAAAATAATACGAAATAAAATATATTCCATTCAACTTCAAATCATCATATAATATATTTTCAAGTTATAAATATAATTTAAACGATGGTAACGAATTTTTCGAACAGCTCAAATTATGAGAAGCGTAAAGGAAATCATTTACAATTTTTGATATTCTGGATTACATTACCTAAGATTTAAAATGTTTCAACGTGAACTGGTATTTTGTTACAAATCAAGATTTTTTTGAAGTTGGAATAATTTGACATATTTATAAAACTATGTTAACACCTTGGCTAGTGATAGGTAGTATAAATATGGATGATAACCCACCCTTTTCTTGAACCGGAACTGATAGTGTTTGAAAATTGTAAAATAATAAAATGTTATAATAAGTCAAATTCAGTAGACGTTTATGGTTTTGTTGGCTGATATACAAAGTTATGTAAATTTAATTTTAATAGTTAGCAGCGCAATTATGTGCATACATAAGCAATCCCAACAAATGTTTTTGTTGTTGTTGGGATAATATTTTTTTAGTCGGTTTCATATGTTTCAGCATATTCAAAAACAGAAATTCATCAGGATTTAATGTTCAAATCCTACGCGAAACATTGAAAAGCTTCATTTCACTAAAATTGGAATTTGTAATGTTGATTTTAATGCATAAAGTTTGAAATAATACGATATAAATTATTGAATTTAACATCACATCATCATATATTATATTTTTAAAACAAAAATCTTGTTTAAACGATGTTACCGAATGCAACGAACTTTGAGTGCGATTGGTTAGAATCGTTTTTGTGTAACGTTTCATTATTGGCACGGAAATTATGATAAGCTTAAGGTTATTATAATCATTCGTATAGAAAATGTGAAATGTATATAGTTCGAATGCAAATAGGAAGTGATTGCATTCATTGTTCAGTAGTTATTTATTAATTATACTTCATAAGGTAATAATGATTTTAGAGTTCACAAAGAAAAATGGTCGGAAGTTTTGTGGATTAAGAGATTTGTTATGAACAATGTAATTATCCGACCAATCATTTGCCTCGAAATGAAGGAATTTTTCGTAATGTGTCTCTAATTATTATTCTAGTTGATCACATATCCTATGCGATTTACGTACGTGTTGTGGATGTGTCGAACAAGTGTGACGAAAATGAATTTCAGAATGCGATTTCAAAGAGATACGCGAATTGGACGAGTTTCGATTGTTTTGAAAGTAACACTTGCGCTACACCTTACAACAAATTGGGGTACAATTAACACAAGTTAATTATTCCACACTCCAGATTAAATTGTCGAAGTTTTTTCGTTATTGTCAGAGTTTGTAGTAGTATGGAAATGCTTGTTTCCATATATCATTTTCACAAGAAGCCTGAGCATGTTCAAACCTGGAATTGACAAGTATATGTTGACCAAATCCAACCTTGCACCTAAATACAGGTGCTTAGTGTCCATATGGATAAAACATTTGTGTTGTTTTCATGCATTCCCAAAATTTTAAGCTGTGGTTGCTGTAAATAATTTGTTCTTTGGACATATTATTATTTCTTTATTCTCAAAAAATCTATTCATTACTTTTACTGACTGCACAACGCAAATTCAATATGTGTTTTTTAACAGAACTTTAGTAGTTTTTACGTTCTTATTATGTAGAAACTTTTGAAACGTAAATATCCAGCGATGTAATGTTTCACTAAAATTTGAATGAATAGTGCAGATGTTGAAGCAAAACATTTTAAAATAATACAAAATAAAATAATCCTTTGAACTTCAAATAAATATATAATTTATTTTTGAATTATAAATCTAATTTAAACAATGGTAACGAATTTTCCTATAAATGCAAATTATTCGAGTTGTTAAGAAAATCATTTTCGACTTTGGGATGGTGGATTGAATTACCTAAGATGTACATATATATATATATATATATATATATATATATATAAAATAAAATTATCATAATATCTATTGATTACTGCTGTATGATTTGTGGCTTCAGACTGTATTATATGTTAGAAAAAATATCATGATAAGCAATATGATAGTCACGAATGAAAAACGATTGTAATAGTTGTTGTTTCGGTTAAACCAGGAATCGCTCTGTGATTATGTGGTCCAGCATTGGGGCTGCTAGTGATAACCCTATTTATTAATAGGTTCAAATTCACACCTTGTTCAATAACTTCTCACTGTGTCAAGACATAACTTAAACAAAATCTTGCGTGCAAACCAGACAAAGCAAACAAAAAAACATTGGTTCCCATGTAAAAACGCGGGGCCTGTGAGCCGAAACACTACATTATTCAATAGTCTATTTGATTCATTCGTCGGTGTGGAACAATCAAATGTTTCACTAAATAATGACATTCAATCTCATATGATTTGATCTAACATGTTATCATGTTATCACGTTGCAACCGTAGCAACAGCGTAGTTCGAAATTTTAATCGACTAATATACAGCCTAATTTTTGCGAATGTTGATCAGTGACGTTCAATCAAATATTTCTTTATTCTTGAAAATTTATTCATTAATTTTAGTGACCGCACAACGCAAACAATGATACATTGATGAACAAAATATTAGATAGATCACGATTCTAGATATCTCGTATATCCTCTATATCTATATAGTCTCAATCTATAATATACTAATCTTATATTATCTAATATATAACATGTTCGACGTGACCTGGTAGTTTGTTACAATCCTGATTGTTATGACTTTGCAATCATTTGTCCATATATAAAAACGATGAAAATAGTTTCGTTAGTGATAGGTTGAAAAAATAATCAATGATAACCCACGGGGTGATAATGGTGGAATTGGGCCTGTTGGTGTGTGAATATTGTAAGATAATAAAATGTTATATTAATTCAAATTAGGTTGATGTTAATGTTATTGTTGGATGGCATATAAATTTTTGTAATTTTAATTTTTAAACTTAGCGACGTATAGATGTGCATAAATAATGCATCTAAACGAATACTTATTGTTGTTGGGATAATAATTTATTTTATGTCGGTTTCAAATGTTTCATCAAAGTGTTTCACTGAATAATCGGTGCAGGACATTCAATCTCATTTTATGTGATCTAACTAGCTAACATGTTATTACGTTGCAACCGCAGCAACATCGTATTTCGAAATTTTAATCGACTAATATACAGTTTAATTTTTGCGAATGTGGCTAAGTGATATTTAATCAAATATTTCTTTATTCTTAAAAATCTATTCAATAATATTACTGACCGCACATTGCAAATCATGATACATTGTTGAACAGAATATTATCAGGATTATAAGTTCGTATCCTATAGAAAACGTTTTAAAGCTTAATTTCAAGCGAAGATATGATTAACGAAAATTTGAATGAATACTGGAGATTTCAAAACAAACGTTTAAAATAATACGAAATAAAATATTCCTTTCTACTTCAAAATCATCACCAACTTCGATACCACACAGCTAACTGGATGCGCCTTAGAATCTGAGGTCAGTTTGTCAGATCGCACAAACGTGAGCGTCTAACATATAATCAACGGTGTGATGGTCGGCCTAAGCATTAACTACTTCGTATTTATTGAGCAATTATACGCACAAAAACAAGGGATGGCAATGGGTTTACTGATATCTAAAGTATTTGCGCACATGTATATAGAGCATTTGGAGAGCTCAATGGGGCAATCGACCGCTTAGCGAATATGAAGGTCCCTGGTGACGAACGAATTACACCTGAGCTCATAAAATGCTGTTGAGCAGCATTATTACAAACGTTTCACCATTTGCTTCTGCAGTGGTGGCAGAAGGAGTGTGTCCCACAAGATATGCGAGGCACACAGTTCGTAAAGCTATATAAGATTAAGGGTGACAGAGACAACTGCAACAATTACAGAGGAATATCGTTTCTGAAAGTTGTAAAAAATTGATTGCTATAGTCTCACAGATCCTGTAAAAATTATCAGCTGATAGAATTTAGTACGAATCTCAATGTGGCTTCCGCAAAAAAAGATCAACCGTTGACATGATCTTCTACCTGAGACAACTTCAAGAAAAGTGTCGGGGACAGCGTATGCCATTACTTTATTGATTTAACTATGGCATTCGACTACGTCATCAGGGAGGGTCTTTTTAAAATGCTTGATTTGATAGGCTGCCCCCAAGGCTGCTCAAAGTTGTTATTTCGATCCACTGAGTCATGAAAGTCCCAGTCCATTTTAATGTTTGTAGCTCAGAAGCTTTTGAGATTCGTTGAGGCGTCAAATAATGGTGTGTTCATAACATCGATTATTAGATAAAAACATGGACGTTACCAAACAAGTTTGACGAAAATGAGTTTCAGAATGAGATTTCAAAGAGATACGCGAATTGGACGAGTTTCGATTGTTTTGAAAGTAACAGTTGCGCTACACATTACAAGAAATTGGGTTACAATTAACACAAGTTAATTATTCCACACTCCAGATCAAATTGTCGAAGTTTTTTATTTGCTGTCAGAGTATGTATAGTATGGATATGTTTGCTTCCTTATATCATTTTCACAAAAAGCCTGAGCACGTTCAAACCTGAAATTGACAAGTATATGTTGACCAAATCTAACCTTGCACCTAAATACAGGTGATTAGTGTCCATATGGATAAAACATTTGTGTTGTTTTCATGAATTCCCAATATTTGTAAGCTGTGGTTGCTGTAAATTATTTGCTCTTTGGACATATTATTATTTCTTTATTCTCAACAAATCTAATAAGTCAACTTCAGTTGATGTTTATATTTTTGTTAGCTGATATACAAAGATATATAAATTTGCGAATCTCCCTAAGTGAATTTCAATCAAATATTTCCTCGTTGTTAAAAATGTATTTATTACTTTTAATGACTGAACAACGCAAATCAAAGATATATTGTGGAACAGAATATTGTTAGGATTTTGAGTTCTTTTAAAGCTTGAGTTTATGCGAAGATATATTACACTTAAACTGGAATGAATCTTGTTGATTTGAAGCCTATTATTTTAAAAAAAATTGTATATATATATATATATATATATATATATATATATATATGTTTCGACGTGACCTGGTATTTTGTTACAATCATGATTGTTATGAAGTTGCAATAATTTGTCATATATTAAAAACGATGAAAATAGTTTAGTTAGTGATAGGTTGAAAAAATATCAATATTAACCCACGGGGTGATAATGGTGGAATTATGCCTGTTGGTGTGTGAATATTGTAAGATAATAAAATGTTATATTAATTCAAATTAGGTTGATGTTAATGTTATTGTTGGATGGCATATAAATTTTTGTAATTTTAATTTTTAAACTTAGTGACGTAAAGATGTGCATAAATAATGCATCTAAACGAATACTTATTGTTGTTTGGGATAATAATTTAAATTATGTCGGTTTCAAATGTTTCATCAAAGTGTTTCACTGAATGATCGGTGCGGGACATTCAAACTCATGTTATGTGATCTAACTAGCAAACATGTTATTACGTTGCAACCGCAGCAACATCGTATTTCGAAATTTTAATCGACTAATATACAGTTTAATTTTTGCGAATTTTGCTGAGTGATATTTAAACAAATATTTCTTTATTCATCGAAATCTATTTATTAATATTACTGACCGCACATTGCAAATCATGATACATTGTTGAACAGAACATTATCATTATCATTATCATTATTATATTTTTGTTAGCTGATATACCAAGGTATATAAATTTGCGAATCTCTCTAAGTGAATTTCAATCAAATATTTCCTCATTGTTAAAAATGTATTTATTACTTTTAATGACTGAACAACGCAAATCAAAGATATATTGTGGAACAGAATATTGTTAGGATTTTGAGTTCTTTTAAAGCTTGAGTTTAGGCGAAGATATATTACACTTAAACTGGAATGAATATTGTTGATTTTGAAGCATATTATTTAAAAAAATTGTACATTATTATATAATATATAATCTATATATATATATATAGATATCGATATATATATAAATATATATATATATATATATAAATGTTTCGACGTGACCTGATATTTCGTTACAAATCATGATTGTTATGAAGTTGCCATAATTTGTCATTTATAAAAACCTATGAAAACTCTTTGTTAGTGATGGGTTAGAATAATATCAATGATAACCCACTGTATACGGCATTTCTTCGTACTGTGGGTGTGAGAATATTGTTAATAAATGAAATGTTGTAATAGGTCAAATTCGGTTGATGTTTATGTTTTTGATCGCTGAAATATGAATCTATTTTAAACTTAATTTTAAAATTTAGCGATGTGATTATGTGCACAAATGAGGAATTTATACCAAATTTTATAATTAATGTGATAATTATTTATTTAATGGCGGATTTAAGTGATTTGGTCTAAAATGCTAATATGTAAATAAATTGGAACTGAAGCTACCGCGTATTTTGAATTTTTGATCTAATATATTACATCGTAATTTTTGGGAATGTCGCTAGGAAACATTGAAAGCTTAATTTCTCTTAAAGTTATGTTTAACTAAAATTGGAATGAACCTGATGACGACAAACATCCAGAAACCGAGGTGGTGTGTAAGGGATGGGCTGGTGAGCACCATACTACATTGAAATGAATTATGCTATGAACCCTATCAATGAAGTTGAGGCTGTAGCCGTTTTGTTAAAGAAAACCACGTTAAAAATAAGGTGGATAAGCACAATAATTTGCTAATTTTCGTATAATTTCTGCGCTTATTCTTAACGCAAAAGCATCTGAAATTCATCTTTATCTGAGAAATTATGTTCAGTTCCAAAATCATGATACTAATGTTGAGAGAATAATTTATTAATTATACACACACACATATATGTATATATTTTGCAATGAAAATAAACAAAAATGCATGTGGATTACATAATTTGATGTGGAGTGATCTGTTTTTAAAAATCATGATTGCTATCAAGTTTGAAAAATGTGTCATATATATATAAATCCATAAAAACATATTTGTTAGTGATACATAAGAAAACATTCAATGTTAACGCACGGTCGGGTCCATGTTGAGCTCGATCTGTTGGTGTGTGAATATTGTAAAATAATGAAATGTTATAATAAGTCAAATTTGGTTGATGCTCATATTTTTGATCGCTGATTTAATAATTTATTTAAAATTTAATTTTAAAATTTGGCGACGTGATTACGTGCATAAATAATCAAACTAAACCCATTTTCATGGTTAATGGGATAATAACTTATTTTATGGCGGTTTCTAACATGCTAACATGTTATTTCATAGCAACCGTAGCAACAGCGTATTTCAAATTTTTAATCTAATATAATACATTGTAATTTTTGGGAATGTCGCTAGGAAACATTGAAAGCTTAATTTATAAGGAAGTTATATTTAACTAAAATTGGAATGAACCTGATCTTACTGTCTCCACCTGATGACGGCAAACATCCAGAAACCGAGGTGGTGTGTAAGAGATGGGCTTGTGAGCACCATACTACATTGTAATGAATTATGCTATGAACTTTATCAATGGTGTTGCAGCTGTAGCTGTTTGTTAAAGAAAACCGCGGTACAAATAAGGTGGATAAGCACAATAATATCATAATTGTTGTATAATTTTTACGCGTATGCTTCACGCAAATGAGTTTCATTTCTGACACGGAGCCTTGTCAGACCAATGGTGATAGTCATGACAGGGAACTTGAATAAGTTGTAGTCAACACTCCACTCCTTTTTGACCTTATTTGACCTAAGACGTGGTTGAAATGGACTAATTCGAGGGCGTTTACGAGAGGATAGATAATGTCAAACTGCAAACTGTAATGAATAACTGTAAAATGCTATTCTCTAGGTACGTACGCAGGGTTAAGTGGAGGTTAGGAATATGCTTGTGGTATATAATGTATAACAGGTTTACTCTGACTCTTAAATTCGCCCTCCTACATGAAATACATCGAAATAAAATTATTTAGGAACTAACGTCAATGGTATCGGATCATCAGCGCAGTAGTTAGCTAGCTATTTAACTTATTTGTTAGAACATTTATTCAGCAATACAGCCATGTTCCTAAAGAACGCATATGACTTGGCAGAACTCTCGAATTCTGTAAGACTTAATGACAATATAAATAAGGTTAGCTTTGACATGAGCGCTTTCTTCACCAACGTCGATACAACAAGTTCGATACAACTAACTGCATGGCATTGGAATCTCAGTCTAATTTGTCTGATCGCACGAAAATGAGCGTCTTGCTAATTACCAAAAGGTGTGTAGGTCGGTCTAAGCATGAACCACTTCGTATTTATTGAGCAATTATATAGATGAAAAGAAGGGATGGCAATGTGTTCACTGATATATATATATATAAATATATATATATATATATATAAATGTTTCGACGTGACCTGATATTTCGTTACAAATCATGATTGTTATGAAGTTGCCATAATTTGTCATTTATAAAAAACTATGAAAACTCTTTGTTACTGATGGGTCAGAATAATAGCAATGATAACCCACTTTGTACGCCTTCTCTTCTTTGTACTGTGCGTGTGAAAATATTGTAAATAAATGAAATGTTGTAATAAGTCAAATTCGGTTGATGTTTATGTTTTTGATCGCTGGAATATAAATTCATTTTGAACTCAATTTTGAAATTTAGCGATGTGATTATGTGCACAAATGAGGAATTTATACCCATTTTTATATTTAATGTGATAATAATTTATTTAATGGCGGATTTAAGTGATTTGGTCTAAAATGCTAATATGTAAATAAATTGGAACTGAAGCGACAGCGTATTTTGAATTTTTAATCTAATATATTACATCGTAATTTTTGAGAATGTCGCTAGGAAACATTGAAAGCTTAATTTCTCATAAAGTTATGTTCAACTAAAATTGGAATGAACCTGATCTTACTGTCTCCACCTGATGACGGCAAACATCCAGAAACCGAGGTGGTGTGTAAGGGATGGGCTTGTGAGCACCAAACTACATTGTAATGAATTATGCTATGAACCTTATCAATGAAATTGAGGCTGAAGCCTTTTTCTTAAAGAAAACCATGTTAAAAATAAGGTGGATAAGCACAATATTTTGCTAATGTTTGTATAATTTCTGCGCTTATTCCTAACGCAAATATATCTGAAATTCATTTTTATCTGAGAATTTATGTTCAGTTCCAAAATCATGATACTAATGTAGAGAGAATTATTTAATTATTATATACACACATACATATATTTATATATATATATATATTGCAATGAAAATAAACAAAAATGCATGTGGATTACATGTTTTGATGTGGAGTGATCTGTTTTTACAAATCATGATTGCTATCAAGTTTGAAAAATGTGTCATATATAGATAAATCCATAAAAACATATTTGTTACTGATACATAGGAAAATATTCAATGATAACGCACGTGTGGATCCTGGATGAGCTCGATCTGTTGGTGAGTGAATATTGTAAAATAATGGAATGTTATAATAAGTCAAATTTGAATGATGCTCATATTTTTGATAGATGAATTAATGATCTTTTAAAAATTTAATTTTAAAATTTGGCGACGTGATTACGTGCATAAATAATCAACCTAAACCCATTTTCATGGTTAATGGGATAATAACATATTTTATGGCGGTTTCTAACATGCTAACATGTTATTTCATAGCAACCGTAGAAAAAGCGTATTTCAAATTTTTAATCTAATATAATACATTGTAATTTTCGGGAATGTCGCTAGGAAACATTGAAAGCTCAATTTATAAGGAAGTTTTGTTCAACTAAAATTGGAATGAACCTGATCTTACTGTCTCCACCTGATGACGGCAAACATCCAGAAACCGAGGTGGTGTGTAAGAGATGGGCTTGTGAGCACCATACTACATTGTAATGAATTATGCTATGAACTTTATCAATGGTGTTGCAGCTGTAGTTGTTTGTTAAAGAAAACAGCGGTTCAAATGAGGTGGATAAGCACAATAATTTGCTAATGTTTGTATAATTTCTGCGCTTATTCTTAATGCAAATGCATCTGAAATTCATCTTTATCTGAGAAATTATGTTCAGTTCCGAAATCATGATACCAATGTAGAGAGAATATTTTATTAATTATATACACACATATATACATGTATATATTTTGTAATGAAAATAAACAAAAATGCATGTGGATTACATGTTTTGATGTGCAGTGATCTGTTTTTACAAATCATGTATGCTATCAAGTTTGAAAAATGTGTCATATATATATATATATAAATATAAATCCATAAAAACATATTTGTTAGTGATACATAGGAAAACATTCAATGTTAACGCACGTTCGGGTCCTTGTTGAGCTGGATCTGTTGGTGTGTGAATATTGTAAAATAATGAAATGTTATAATAAATCAAATTTGGTTGATGCTCATATTTTTGATCGCTGATTTAATAATTTTTTTAAAATTTAATTTTAAAATTTGGCGACGTGATTACTTGCATAAATAATCAACCTAAACCCATTTTCATGGTTAATGGGATAATAACTTATTTTATGGCGGTTTCTAACATGCTAACATGTTATTTCATAGCAACCGTAGCAACAGCGTATATCAAATTTTTAATCTAATATAATACATTGTAATTTTTGGGAATGTCGCTAGGAAACATTGAAAGCCTAATTTCTCATAAAGTTATGTTAAACTAAAATTGGAATGAACCTGATCTTACTGTCTCCACCTAATAACGGCAAACATCCAGAAACCGAGGTGGTGTGTAAGGGATGGTCTTGTTAGCACCATACTACATTGTAATGAATTATGCTATGAACATTATCAATGGTGTTGCAGCTGTAGCTGTTTGTCAAAGAAAACCGCGGTACAAATAAGGTGGATAAGCACAATAATATCATAATTGTTGTATAATTTCTACGCGTATGCTTCACGCAAATGCGTTTCATTTGTGGCACTGTAGCTTCGTCAGACCAATGGTGATAGGCATGTCAGGGATCATGAATAAGTTGTAGTCAACACTCCACTTGTTATTTGACCTTATTTGACCTAAGGCGTGGTTGAAGTGGACTAATTCGAGGTCGTTTACGAAAGGATAGATAATGTCAAACTGCAAACTGTAATGAATAACTGTAAAATGCTATTCTCTAGGTACGTACGCAGCGTTAAGTAGGAGTTAGGAATATGCTTGTGGTATATAATGTATAACAGGTTTACTCTGACTCTAAAATTCGCCCTCCTTCATAAAATACATCAAAATAAATTCAGTTAAGATGTAACGTCGATGGTATCGGATCACCAGCGCAGTAGTTAGCTAGCTATTTAACTTATTTGTTAGAACATTTATTCAGCAATACAGCCTCGTTCTCCAAGAACGCATATGACTTGGCAGAACTCCCAAACTCGGTAAGACTTAATGACAATGAAAATAAGGTTAGCTTTGACATGAGTGCTTTCTTCACCAACGTCGATACAACAAGTTCGAAACAACTAACTTGATTCTGAGGCTAATTTTTCAGATTGCGCAATAAATGAGCGTCTTGCTAATTACCAAAAGTTGTGTAGGTCGGCCTAAGCATGAACCACTTCGTATTTATTGAGCAATTATATAGATAAAAAAGGTATTGCAATATATATATATATATATATATATATATATATATATATATAATGGTGGTGGATCTAAAATACACAGCTTTAGAAACAGAATGCTCGTGCCTCGAAAAATGGTTAGAGTAAAACAAATTGCGTGGGGGCTAATCAACCACCGCTTTATTTGTCTGGTTAGATGAATAACATCCGCTTCTTAGGTTTAAACATGGACGTTAACAAATAAGTGTGACGAAAATGATTTTCATAATGCAATTTTAAAGAGATACGCGAAGTGAACGAGTTTCCATTGATCTGTAGCACTTGTATATATATGTATGTATACAATTTTAATGGACTAATCAACAGTGTAATTTTTGCGAAATTCTCCAAGTGCCATTCACTAAAAATATATCGTGATAATGTGGTCTGTTTTGGAAGGAATTTCGTTATTGCTTCCCATTATATACTGAGAATTCCTATTTTATCTGCTTTCCATCAGTTTGTCCCAAATTCATATATGTGGTTGGTTTATCTTTGCACTGTAAACAAAATGTCATTATATATAACATCGTCAATCTTATGAATGGCAAAACGTCGATGCTTGAAAAGCACTGGTTACTAAAAATCAATTAGAGATTGTTTCACAAATGTTCTTTTTCACGTATTAACATACTCATATTCATTGCCTCCTTCTAATAGGGACAGTTTGATCAGAAAACGCTCATACATCCCATTTACTTCATTTGCTTCATTTCTCAGTTAAATTTTAGTAAATTATTGTGAGCATAACAGTGGTATTGTGTACAAGTTCAAATTTAAAACATTTTGAATTTATTGTTTCAGAGATTAAAATTGATAAAGCAATCTTTATATGTGTACATTCAACCATTTTGTCTGTTTTGTTTTTCTTTAAATAGACACTCTACGTTGTTTCCAAATGACTGAATCAGTTTTAAACCATGTTTAAATAATGAGTTAAATCAGATCAAAAAATTAAAGCATGCTGTTAATAACCGTGTCCTAAACCGTAATTCGATATTTAAAAATTTGATAAATGTGCTCTAAGTATATTGACCGAAATGCTAATCAATACATGCATGAAATATATGAAGGTTAAAGGAGTAAAACTTAGGTTATATAAAAATAACATTCGAGAGCACAATTTATCGGGTATCTTAGCAATTCAGTAAAACAGACGTTATCAAGGTACCGTGAACATATATACTGCATCAGAAAAGATTTTTCTCAAACAATCAAAAACACGCTGCGGTAATTTAGTTGGACTAGAACCATCCTGTATCTTGCTCTCTCTATCTATATATAAAACGTTTTATTTCCTTATTTGGATTGTTTATGAATTTTACACATGACATTTCTGAGACTATAATTAATAAAGACCTGAAAGACCTGAGATTGCTTCACAAATTTTCATTTTCTCCATTTTTCAAAAACAGATATTATATCATCGCAGTTTCACAATTCACAAGGTAGTGGAAAACAAACTTCTTTGCAACCCATTTGATGCGACACTAGTGATCCATTCAGCAGGCTGTACAAACATTGGTGTGCTGTGCATTACCTAGAACCGATATATATATATATATATATATATATATATATATATAATATTACTTGATATTTAGAGTTGTTTTCGTCAGTGTCAATTTGGTTCATGTATTCATGCATTGTAAATATTACATTGTAAATCTTTTTGGAAAGTTAAATATTGAGGGATATAGATTTTCAGCACCAAAGAGTTCACGCATGTAGTTGCTGTAGTAATGGTATTCAACTGTAGTTGATGAGCATATGTTATATTCCATCATCACCATGGCTTTGTTTCACGACAAGATCGATTGATTGTCGGATATATGCATGAGTTTTGGTGGTATCTAGGTAAACAATTAAGGATATGTGCTCTTACTCTTCATTTGCATGCGTAAAAATCTGGTGTCCGTCGTATATAAAATTTGACAGCTCGACACATGTTATATTCAATTGATATTATTCGTCAATCGGACTACCCCATAAACGCTCAACGAGAGCTGTTTTAACTTCATTTATTCCATTTGACATACTTTAAAAAGTTTATATATGCTCATGATTTCATTTACCAGTGTATCGGTTTATCAACCCTATTATATGATTGCAATGTCATCCCATCACAAGATATTTTAGTTATTGAACGCTTTATTAACACAGACGGAATTCGCTCATGTTTATGCTGTTTGAATTTATATTCGGGTGGTTCTATTACAACGTGCAACTAGATCGCTGTAAAGCTGCAACCGTTTTGCTTTCTGTACTACATTTCTAGGCTATCTCTGTTAGAAGATCGTTTTTAATTGAACACAACGATTTTAGAACGACTGCGCTCGTTCTATTACGTTTCACAAATTACCGTCAAAAATACAACGAGTTTTACAAATATTTGCGATGCTATAGATAATCTTGTTGATTTTCACCCAATAATCATTCAATAGGATGTTTAAATGAGCTATATTCTAGCCGTTATGATATGGTGTGTTTCCATTTCTTATTAGTCGGAAACGCTGATAATTTAATCAAATACACCACTAAACACTAAAACTGTTTGTTGAAACAATTGCCTGTGTGTGCTTCCTCAAAATGCTGTCTGAAAACCTTAACTTATCAGATATATTCACCTAAGCGTGATAGGATTGGTTATGGAGATTCATTTCTATTCAATCATGAAAGTATATCCTAGAATGAAATTTCTTTTATGTCACAATGTGTGAGATGAATTTTGTTTACGTTGGAATATTTCGATCAACATACCGATTTCCTGCTTAGCGTTTCCTGGAAATGAGTTGAGAGAATGTAATTTTTTATCGCTTCAGCACCGCTGACCATCAAAATCAATTATGCAAGTTCTATGGTCAGAAAATTTAAATAATTCCCGGATAATTTTCAATTAAGGTCATAGAATCAGTTGCACTGCAAATGGTCTTTAAAATCCGAAAGTTAAATATTAAAGTATAAAAATGGTTTTGTTTAAAAGAAATAATTTAATTTCATATTTAAATTTCAATTTTGATTTAAGTGTAAATAATAGTGTACATTCTATTTGTTTTAATGTGCAATACTCATTGTGCTTTTACTTTTTTTGAATCTGGTAAGTCAGACAAGAATGGCATCATTCAATTTTTCTGTGCGGGTTGCAAATGCTTTTTTCTGATGAACCGTATACATTTCGCGGAAAAGAATTAGTCGAGTGATGATCAGTAAGTAATAATTCTTTGAGTTTATGTTTCCAGTTTCCATTTATTATAAGGAATTGTGAAAACATAGTTCGAAATATTTCCTGCTAATGCTTCTGAGATCGTGCCTACGTTTATACAGCTAGATGAAGAAAATGCCACATATAAAATGAAGGTTCTGTTTACGCTCTCTATACTTAACACTTGAGCATAGCATTTAACAATAGTATTCTCGATCTGTGGATGCCAATCACATCGTCATTTAGACAATGCCGCCAAGAGTACGATATTTGCAAATCGCGGTAAATGTTGAGTCAAAAACGATTGTGATTATGTGGTCTACTTAGGATTGGAATTTCAGAATTGCCTTTTATTATATACTGAGAATTTGATTTCACAAGCTTACCAGGAGTTTTTGCCATATCTGTATATGTGTCATCAACTGTAAACAAAATTCAATTATACATAACATCGTACCTTACGTGAACTGAAAAATGTCGTTTCTTAAAAATACAGGTTACTAAAAATCAAATAGAGATTGCTTCACAAAAGCTCATTTTAACGCATTCACACCACACACATGTAGACACACCACGACAGTTTTCGTGCTCATTGCCATCGTGTGTTAGGGACAGTTTGATAAGAAACAGTTGATACATTTCATTTGCTTCATTTCTCAGATATATTATAGCAAAATATTATAGTATATGATCTCGGGACAGTCAATGGTAATGTGTATATTTTCTAAATTCTACCAGTTCGAAACAAAATATTCATTTGCATGCTTTTCCGTCACACACCACACGACCGGTTTCGTGCTGTTTGCACTCATCAGGTAGGACAGCGTTTTCCAACAGTGACATACATGCGCTCCTTGTCTACCAGTTCGAATTTTGATCAGAAAACGCTCATACATCCCATTTACTTCATTTGCTTCATTTCTCAGTTAAATTTTAGTAAATTATTGTGAGCATAACAGTGGTATTGTGTACAAGTTCAAATTTAAAACATTTTGAATTTATTGTTTCAGAGATTAAAATTGATAAAGCAATCTTTATATGTGTACATTCAACCATTTTGTCTGTTTTGTTTTTCTTTAAATAGACACTCTACGTTGTTTCCAAATGACTGAATCAGTTTTAAACCATGTTTAAATAATGAGTTAAATCAGATCAAAAAATTAAAGCATGCTGTTAATAACCGTGTCCTAAACCGTAATTCGATATTTAAAAATTTGATAAATGTGCTCTAAGTATATTGACCGAAATGCTAATCAATACATGCATGAAATATATGAAGGTTAAAGGAGTAAAACTTAGGTTATATAAAAATAACATTCGAGAGCACAATTTATCGGGTATCTTAGCAATTCAGTAAAACAGACGTTATCAAGGTACCGTGAACATATATACTGCATCAGAAAAGATTTTTCTCAAACAATCAAAAACACGCTGCGGTAATTTAGTTGGACTAGAACCATCCTGTATCTTGCTCTCTCTATCTATATATAAAACGTTTTATTTCCTTATTTGGATTGTTTATGAATTTTACACATGACATTTCTGAGACTATAATTAATAAAGACCTGAAAGACCTGAGATTGCTTCACAAATTTTCATTTTCTCCATTTTTCAAAAACAGATATTATATCATCGCAGTTTCACAATTCACAAGGTAGTGGAAAACAAACTTCTTTGCAACCCATTTGATGCGACACTAGTGATCCATTCAGCAGGCTGTACAAACATTGGTGTGCTGTGCATTACCTAGAACCGATATATATATATATATATATATATATATATATATATAATATTACTTGATATTTAGAGTTGTTTTCGTCAGTGTCAATTTGGTTCATGTATTCATGCATTGTAAATATTACATTGTAAATCTTTTTGGAAAGTTAAATATTGAGGGATATAGATTTTCAGCACCAAAGAGTTCACGCATGTAGTTGCTGTAGTAATGGTATTCAACTGTAGTTGATGAGCATATGTTATATTCCATCATCACCATGGCTTTGTTTCACGACAAGATCGATTGATTGTCGGATATATGCATGAGTTTTGGTGGTATCTAGGTAAACAATTAAGGATATGTGCTCTTACTCTTCATTTGCATGCGTAAAAATCTGGTGTCCGTCGTATATAAAATTTGACAGCTCGACACATGTTATATTCAATTGATATTATTCGTCAATCGGACTACCCCATAAACGCTCAACGAGAGCTGTTTTAACTTCATTTATTCCATTTGACATACTTTAAAAAGTTTATATATGCTCATGATTTCATTTACCAGTGTATCGGTTTATCAACCCTATTATATGATTGCAATGTCATCCCATCACAAGATATTTTAGTTATTGAACGCTTTATTAACACAGACGGAATTCGCTCATGTTTATGCTGTTTGAATTTATATTCGGGTGGTTCTATTACAACGTGCAACTAGATCGCTGTAAAGCTGCAACCGTTTTGCTTTCTGTACTACATTTCTAGGCTATCTCTGTTAGAAGATCGTTTTTAATTGAACACAACGATTTTAGAACGACTGCGCTCGTTCTATTACGTTTCACAAATTACCGTCAAAAATACAACGAGTTTTACAAATATTTGCGATGCTATAGATAATCTTGTTGATTTTCACCCAATAATCATTCAATAGGATGTTTAAATGAGCTATATTCTAGCCGTTATGATATGGTGTGTTTCCATTTCTTATTAGTCGGAAACGCTGATAATTTAATCAAATACACCACTAAACACTAAAACTGTTTGTTGAAACAATTGCCTGTGTGTGCTTCCTCAAAATGCTGTCTGAAAACCTTAACTTATCAGATATATTCACCTAAGCGTGATAGGATTGGTTATGGAGATTCATTTCTATTCAATCATGAAAGTATATCCTAGAATGAAATTTCTTTTATGTCACAATGTGTGAGATGAATTTTGTTTACGTTGGAATATTTCGATCAACATACCGATTTCCTGCTTAGCGTTTCCTGGAAATGAGTTGAGAGAATGTAATTTTTTATCGCTTCAGCACCGCTGACCATCAAAATCAATTATGCAAGTTCTATGGTCAGAAAATTTAAATAATTCCCGGATAATTTTCAATTAAGGTCATAGAATCAGTTGCACTGCAAATGGTCTTTAAAATCCGAAAGTTAAATATTAAAGTATAAAAATGGTTTTGTTTAAAAGAAATAATTTAATTTCATATTTAAATTTCAATTTTGATTTAAGTGTAAATAATAGTGTACATTCTATTTGTTTTAATGTGCAATACTCATTGTGCTTTTACTTTTTTTGAATCTGGTAAGTCAGACAAGAATGGCATCATTCAATTTTTCTGTGCGGGTTGCAAATGCTTTTTTCTGATGAACCGTATACATTTCGCGAAAAAGAATTAGCCGAGTGATGATCAGTAAGTAATAATTCTTTGAGTTTATGTTTCCAGTTTCCATTTATTATAAGGCATTGTGAACACATAGTTCGAAATATTTCCTGCTAATGCTTCTGAGATCGTGCCTACGTTTATACAGCTAGATGAAGAAAATGCCACATATAAAATGAAGGTTCTGTTTACGCTCTCTATACTTAACACTTGAGCATAGCATTTAACAATAGTATTCTCGATCTGTGGATGCCAATCACATCGTCATTTAGACAATGCCGCCAAGAGTACGATATTTGCAAATCGCGGTAAATGTTGAGTCAAAAACGATTGTGATTATGTGGTCTACTTAGGATTGGAATTTCAGAATTGCCTTTTATTATATACTGAGAATTTGATTTCACAAGCTTACCAGGAGTTTTTGCCATATCTGTATATGTGTCATCAACTGTAAACAAAATTCAATTATACATAACATCGTACCTTACGTGAACTGAAAAATGTCGTTTCTTAAAAATACAGGTTACTAAAAATCAAATAGAGATTGCTTCACAAAAGCTCATTTTAACGCATTCACACCACACACATGTAGACACACCACGACAGTTTTCGTGCTCATTGCCATCGTGTGTTAGGGACAGTTTGATAAGAAACAGTTGATACATTTCATTTGCTTCATTTCTCAGATATATTATAGCAAAATATTATAGTATATGATCTCGGGACAGTCAATGGTAATGTGTATATTTTCTAAATTCTACCAGTTCGAAACAAAATATTCATTTGCATGCTTTTCCGTCACACACCACACGACCGGTTTCGTGCTGTTTGCACTCATCAGGTAGGACAGCGTTTTCCAACAGTGACATACATGCGCTCCTTGTCTACCAGTTCGAATTTTGATCAGAAAACGCTCATACATCCCATTTACTTCATTTGCTTCATTTCTCAGTTAAATTTTAGTAAATTATTGTGAGCATAACAGTGGTATTGTGTACAAGTTCAAATTTAAAACATTTTGAATTTATTGTTTCAGAGATTAAAATTGATAAAGCAATCTTTATATGTGTACATTCAACCATTTTGTCTGTTTTGTTTTTCTTTAAATAGACACTCTACGTTGTTTCCAAATGACTGAATCAGTTTTAAACCATGTTTAAATAATGAGTTAAATCAGATCAAAAAATTAAAGCATGCTGTTAATAACCGTGTCCTAAACCGTAATTCGATATTTAAAAATTTGATAAATGTGCTCTAAGTATATTGACCGAAATGCTAATCAATACATGCATGAAATATATGAAGGTTAAAGGAGTAAAACTTAGGTTATATAAAAATAACATTCGAGAGCACAATTTATCGGGTATCTTAGCAATTCAGTAAAACAGACGTTATCAAGGTACCGTGAACATATATACTGCATCAGAAAAGATTTTTCTCAAACAATCAAAAACACGCTGCGGTAATTTAGTTGGACTAGAACCATCCTGTATCTTGCTCTCTCTATCTATATATAAAACGTTTTATTTCCTTATTTGGATTGTTTATGAATTTTACACATGACATTTCTGAGACTATAATTAATAAAGACCTGAAAGACCTGAGATTGCTTCACAAATTTTCATTTTCTCCATTTTTCAAAAACAGATATTATATCATCGCAGTTTCACAATTCACAAGGTAGTGGAAAACAAACTTCTTTGCAACCCATTTGATGCGACACTAGTGATCCATTCAGCAGGCTGTACAAACATTGGTGTGCTGTGCATTACCTAGAACCGATATATATATATATATATATATATATATATATATATAATATTACTTGATATTTAGAGTTGTTTTCGTCAGTGTCAATTTGGTTCATGTATTCATGCATTGTAAATATTACATTGTAAATCTTTTTGGAAAGTTAAATATTGAGGGATATAGATTTTCAGCACCAAAGAGTTCACGCATGTAGTTGCTGTAGTAATGGTATTCAACTGTAGTTGATGAGCATATGTTATATTCCATCATCACCATGGCTTTGTTTCACGACAAGATCGATTGATTGTCGGATATATGCATGAGTTTTGGTGGTATCTAGGTAAACAATTAAGGATATGTGCTCTTACTCTTCATTTGCATGCGTAAAAATCTGGTGTCCGTCGTATATAAAATTTGACAGCTCGACACATGTTATATTCAATTGATATTATTCGTCAATCGGACTACCCCATAAACGCTCAACGAGAGCTGTTTTAACTTCATTTATTCCATTTGACATACTTTAAAAAGTTTATATATGCTCATGATTTCATTTACCAGTGTATCGGTTTATCAACCCTATTATATGATTGCAATGTCATCCCATCACAAGATATTTTAGTTATTGAACGCTTTATTAACACAGACGGAATTCGCTCATGTTTATGCTGTTTGAATTTATATTCGGGTGGTTCTATTACAACGTGCAACTAGATCGCTGTAAAGCTGCAACCGTTTTGCTTTCTGTACTACATTTCTAGGCTATCTCTGTTAGAAGATCGTTTTTAATTGAACACAACGATTTTAGAACGACTGCGCTCGTTCTATTACGTTTCACAAATTACCGTCAAAAATACAACGAGTTTTACAAATATTTGCGATGCTATAGATAATCTTGTTGATTTTCACCCAATAATCATTCAATAGGATGTTTAAATGAGCTATATTCTAGCCGTTATGATATGGTGTGTTTCCATTTCTTATTAGTCGGAAACGCTGATAATTTAATCAAATACACCACTAAACACTAAAACTGTTTGTTGAAACAATTGCCTGTGTGTGCTTCCTCAAAATGCTGTCTGAAAACCTTAACTTATCAGATATATTCACCTAAGCGTGATAGGATTGGTTATGGAGATTCATTTCTATTCAATCATGAAAGTATATCCTAGAATGAAATTTCTTTTATGTCACAATGTGTGAGATGAATTTTGTTTACGTTGGAATATTTCGATCAACATACCGATTTCCTGCTTAGCGTTTCCTGGAAATGAGTTGAGAGAATGTAATTTTTTATCGCTTCAGCACCGCTGACCATCAAAATCAATTATGCAAGTTCTATGGTCAGAAAATTTAAATAATTCCCGGATAATTTTCAATTAAGGTCATAGAATCAGTTGCACTGCAAATGGTCTTTAAAATCCGAAAGTTAAATATTAAAGTATAAAAATGGTTTTGTTTAAAAGAAATAATTTAATTTCATATTTAAATTTCAATTTTGATTTAAGTGTAAATAATAGTGTACATTCTATTTGTTTTAATGTGCAATACTCATTGTGCTTTTACTTTTTTTGAATCTGGTAAGTCAGACAAGAATGGCATCATTCGATTTTTCTGTGCGGGTTGCAAATGCTTTTTTCTGATGAACCGTATACATTTCGCGGAAAAGAATTAGTCGAGTGATGATTAGTTAGGTAATAATTCTTTGAGTTTATGTTTCCAGTTTCCATTTATTATAAGGAATTGTGAAAACATAGTTCGAAATATTTCCTGCTAATGCTTCTGAGATCGTGCCTACGTTTATACAGCTAGATGAAGAAAATGCCACATATAAAATGAAGGTTCTGTTTACGCTCTCTATACTTAACACTTGAGCATAGCATTTAACAATAGTATTCTCGATCTGTGGATGCCAATCACATCGTCATTTAGACAATGCCGCCAAGAGTACGATATTTGCAAATCGCGGTAAAAGTTGAGTCAAAAACGATTGTGATTATGTGGTCTACTTAGGATTGGAATTTCAGAATTGCCTTTTATTATATACTGAGAATTTGATTTCACAAGCTTACCAGGAGTTTTTGCCATATCTGTATATGTGTCATCAACTGTAAACAAAATTCAATTATACATAACATCGTACCTTACGTGAACTGAAAAATGTCGTTTCTTAAAAATACAGGTTACTAAAAATCAAATAGAGATTGCTTCACAAAAGCTCATTTTAACGCATTCACACCACACACATGTAGACACACCACGACAGTTTTCGTGCTCATTGCCATCGTGTGTTAGGGACAGTTTGATAAGAAACAGTTGATACATTTCATTTGCTTCATTTCTCAGATATATTATAGCAAAATATTATAGTATATGATCTCGGGACAGTCAATGGTAATGTGTATATTTTCTAAATTCTACCAGTTCGAAACAAAATATTCATTTGCATGCTTTTCCGTCACACACCACACGACCGGTTTCGTGCTGTTTGCACTCATCAGGTAGGACAGCGTTTTCCAACAGTGACATACATGCGCTCCTTGTCTACCAGTTCGAATTTTGTTGTTTTGGAGATTAGAAATGAGATATAAATTATTATTTGTAAATAATTACCAGAACTTCTTGACCCGTAAACAAGATGTGCTAACATTTGATTTGAATATTTTTTTATAAATAAATTTATGTAAAATTGCGAAATGTCTCTCATTTGAACAATGCGCGAAGTTTCAAGTTTTCTCATTAATATATGCAGCCGAACTGGAAAAAAATTTTGTGATTGATCAAACGACTTACCTAAAGAAACTGTTGCTGTGCCCTAGCAGTAAAATGTGGTAAAAGATCTTTTGAGTATTCTTATGAAAAACAAATGATTAAATGATTATATATTATATATATATATATATATATTATATATATATATATATATATACATTTCGAAATGTTTTAATTTGAACCTAATTAAGATAATCTTATTAGAAAGCCAGCATTTGTATCAAAATAAGCGGAAGCATAGTACGTTTCACTTGATAATTTGTGTTTTAGTTGTAATATGCCTGTTGGATATAATAAATACATTGAAAGATTTAACTAGTGTGTAAATCACGTCAACTCAAAATATACAAATATATATATATATCGATTATGAAATTTCGAATTTTTCAAACAAAAACATGCTGATCCAGATCTATCTGTTCCCACCTAAATAGTGCAAACAGAAAGCAACCGGTCACGGTGCGTGAGCGTGATAGGAAAGCAGTCAAATGAGTTTTTTATAATAGAAATTCGTTGCAAATTTGCGTCAGATAGTGCGATGGTTCCTTAGATGAATTTGCTTGATATCAACGTGTCATAATTACATTTCTAGCTGAAGAAACGCAAAAACTTACTTGTTCGCAATAAACCTTGAATTTAACTGAAAGCATTTCCAATTATAAATGTAGGTAGCCTTTCTCTGTTTTCTCTTGTTACAAGCATGAAAAGATTAATATATGTAATCCTTAACCGTTTAATACCATAATGCCCAACTATTGCTGTTAATACTAACACCAATGAATTTGTGAAAAACATATTTTTCATGTAACTATCCAACGGGGGGGAGGGGTGAATTTATATGTTGCAAATAAAGACAACATCAAACATTTCTTTAAATACGCCTGAAATACTACAACATGTAGTTAACTCGCCGTAAGATCCAGTAATTTTGGCGAGTGACAGAACAGGTTAAAAATCAAATTACTAATGGTTAATACCTATCAGACGTTTGAATTGAATGCTTACTGAGAAGTTTGAGGTTCGTTCGTGAGTGAGGCAAGAATGTATCATCTCACCGATATACTTCTCCCTAACAATAGACTGGATTATGAGACAGGTGACCGATAGCAGGGCAGCAGGCATTTCACGGACCCCAGCGGGACCGCTATAAGATCTGGACTCTGAGGATGATGTTACACATTTTTGCCTGCAAAATCAGTGACATCCAGAACAAGAGCGATCGACTATCGGGAATTGGCAAGACGGTGGGTTTAGCAATTAACGCCGTGAAATCGGATGTAATGTGGAAGAATGCTTGGAGGCAACCAACAATGTTTGTGGACGGTCAACCACACAGTTAAGTAAGAGATACAGTATACCTTGGGCGAAAACTGACGGTAAATGTTGACTATGAATATGAGGTAGGGAGAAGAGTCGGGAATGCGAACCAAGCATTCTGCATGCTGAATTCCATTTGGAAATCCTCCGCTCTCAGCATCAACATGAAGATCAGACTCTTCAAGAGCAACGTTCAAAGTGTGTTGTTTTATGTATCGAAATGCTGAAAGACGACCGCTGCCAGTGAGCGCAAAATTAACGTGTTTCAAACTGAGTGCTTGAGAAGGATTCTACAGATTTTTTGGCCACACACTATTTAAAATAAAGAGCTCTGAAAAAACTGGTCTAAAGTTGGTATCTACCGTAGTCAAAAGACAACGGCGGAGATGGTTTGGTCATGTCTGTAGGATGGATCACAGTTCGCATACAAAGGTATTCATTCACTGGCTTTCGCGAGGTGACCGAAAAATGGGACGACTCAAGACAACTTGGCGCAAAACGTTGGAACGCGAACTACATACACAAGGATTTACGGTGCAGAATGCAACGGAAGCAGCGGCAGACCGGAAACACTGGCGTGGGGTTGTTTTTGCCTCATGTACCACCCGGCACGGAGAGGGCTGAGTGAGTGAGTAAGTGATATTTTCAAATTGCAATACTTGCCAATTGAAAACGTTATTCGTATATTTTTTTCGGAATAAAAATCAACAACAGAATTATGCTGGAAAATAATTTCAATTGATTTTTCTCACATGATCATAATATCATAACGCTTCTCTTGCAGTAGCACCCAATTACATTATGATAAACCATGGTTTCAATAGTCCATTACCTGATGTAATAGTTTATACCATATTGCGTTTGCATCATCGGTCGATACGGGACATTAATGTACATCACAAGCGCATGATAAATTCATGATCTACATCAATTAAAATGACTCTACAATCAGCTCAGTAACGATGAAAATTATTCAGTCGACGGTGTAATCTGCTTTCAGCAGCCAAGATCTAAATCTGCTATATACACCGGTTTAGACATGACGAATTGCTCAGTGCCTATGAGGTCAGAGGTCTAGAGGAAGATCTTCACAACACCTCAGTTCGGTTCAAAGAGCTTTCTTTTCTTTTTTGCAAAAGAGATTTTGCGGCATGTCAATGGTCAATTTATGATATAAATTCACTATTGATATTCCTTATTAGTACCATTTACAATACTGTACACATGATCCAACCACCGTGGGCGATGCCTTCGTAGTAGGGTGAACATGCTCTCTATAGCAGCTCTTGAAATCACTTCTGCATTCGTCACTTTAACCATCCAAATTTATTTGGGATACTGTGAAAACTTCGTAAATACAAAGCACCCTGATTTCGTTCATGTTTGCATAAATGATCCTGGTACAACTGCCGTGAACTAAAGACTTTAGTACGCACGCGTTTTCTATATCATCTCCGTTTTCACAGTCACCTTGATCTTCTTTATGACACGAGTTTAAACAGCACAAGATTTCAGCTGCTCTGCAAATCTGCAATCAATCTCTGCGTCTGGCGAGAGGCTTTCCCTAATAATCGATCCAAGATATGTAAAACTATGTAGTGTTTCGAGGTGACAGTTCTCCTGTGTGATGTTGCAAGGAGATAGAATCCCTTAAATAAGGTCATCGGTCTCGCAGATGATGATTGTTAACCGAAAATTATTTGCATGTCATTAGCGACTGAATGCGTTCTTTAGAGTAAGCAATAAATTCTGCATCGTCGTCAGACTGCAGTCCACGGATGAGCAGGTCCAGTACCTTGGCTGCTCCTATTGCTTATAGTGTTTGTTGAAAAATAATGAAGGTGCTATGCGTTTTTCCAGACATCGATTAAATTACTTGAGATCACCCATTCTAAATAGGAATAGCTCTAACCATTTGTTCATATAGATGCAAGGCTATAATATTTCAATTACCTTTCAAATTTTTGCAATCGGCCCCTGTGTTTGTAGATAATATGCATTATAATTACACAGGTTCATTGAATGTACAAATAAGTGTAATTTTGCAGTTTCAATAATTAAAAAAGATGTCGATTATATTTCTTCGCTTTTCCAAATTAAATACACCGATATTATGTCATATAAATGATTTTCAGAAAAGAATTTATGGTGATTATAAAACTTGAATCATTCACTCAAGAATTCATGAGCAAAGCTTAGCAAATTCATGAAATCGAATACCCGCCTTATTATAGTTATCATAACTGACTTGCGTCACCTGGCCTAGATAGAATACTAGAATATGCTGCATTCCAAATAATTCGAAAATAATTTAAGTGCAAAATTGACACTGTTTTTCTGTCCGTGCAATTTAGTTTCGCAACACGGAATCGAATATTCATTTACGTGTAAAACCAAATTGCTCTCCGATATGTTATCAGTGTTACATGGATTGTATAATATTTGATAAGTATCATGAGTTTAGAAAATCGAGAACAAATTCAACGCAGCTGCATGCCATTCATAGAGCAAGGTTACATAGAAAGTACGGTTTCAAAACTGAGCTCTATTACAATGTACACTGTTTCTACTTCTCTAAATGTCTCGTTGAATTCAGTAACGAATGATACATTTAGAATATTATAAAATTGTTCTTTTCAAATTTTTCATGTTCGCTAAATGTCATACGTTACCAACAGAAATGATTGGTCAATATTAATCCCGATTACAATTATTAACAATCGTTCAAATTTACAAAAATGATTTTTTCTGACAATGCCTCATACTAAAGAATGATGCTGCTGTTATTAGTGGATTAAATTATCAGTTTATCACGGCAATTCGAGAAAACACAGAGCTGGAAATCAGAAGATGAACCAAATTGTTTAGAAAGATGTCCAGATGTGGACTTGGATATCGTAGCATTAACAGAGTACATGGAATGTTTGGATGAGTAACTGTAGTTATGCAGATAAATGTTTGATCGTTGTGGGTGTGATGCGGCGTTTGCGGACATATCTCATCTAAATATTCAGGGTTTCTAGTTCAGCTCAGTATAATGAACGATCTGTTAAAATATGCATTGATTTCTTTCTATCTACTTCCAAAATCTACTGAAGCAATCTAGGCGATCAGCTGCTCATCAGCACCTAAATATTTTTCTTTATTAAATTTTTCGCTCCAACATATCTCAAGAACAGTTTTTGGTATTCGATATATGTTGAAGTGAGCTTGTGAAAAGAAATAAATATTTTGAGGAAACAGAAATATATAGATCGGTTAGTTGCCAAAAATTGATAACGAGCATAATGTCCATTTGGTAAATATAACTAAACCTAAATAAAATCGTATCCAACAACCGAAGGCTGAAAATCTTTATGCATTATGGATAAAAGTGCTAAAATAATCAGATAACAATGTTTATCATTACAAAACATACACAATGTTACCGCTTGACCTTTAAGTAAATAAAAACAGCTATATTTATAGTATAGTAATTTGCTCGAAGGAAAAATCCTGAACAAGTTTTATAACCGTAAACTTTATACTCGTAAAAGGCCAATGAATTTAGCATCATATAAAAATTAGTTATATAAAGGCATGGTGTTTTTAAGGGAATAAACGAGCAGTTTTTGTTTTTTTATATTTCAGCATACTATCACAGCCTTAATTTCGAAAAATACATACTTGAATCAAATGCAATTTATTATTATTGTTCATCGCATTTATGTTATTTTATTCCGAAAATTACGTCAGGTAAATATTTGAGACACATTTATACATTCATGAATCAATTGGTGAATACAGCAATAATAAATATATATTAATGCTTTTTAGAGCATGTAAATTGAAACCTTTACAATAGTTTCAATATAATTCTTACAAAATCAAAATATTGGAAACATTTTGGAATCCATATCTGAAGACGTGTTTCCACAAATATTATAAGTGTTAAATTCATGAAGCATTCAACATGCTCATCTTATCATTGTCTATTCAGTCAATTTAATTTTGACCTCGCTTTTTATTCTAAATAAATGTTTAAATATCAATGTGTCCTATAAAGCACGATAGCATTAATTTGTATGTATAAAATTTGTAATATTTAAGCTAACCTTAACACCATTTACCCACAGGACATTTCAAAAGATAATCGCGGGCTACCTCCTAATTTAAATATTTTAGGGGATATGTAATATATATTAATATACATTTAATAAAATCCAATGAACCGCTTACTCCTCTCTATCAGTCCTGATGTAAGATATCGTTTTAGTTATTTCAGATTAGTATTGAAATATTATATTTGTAAATCATAAAGTCTCAACTTCGTATTACTTTCTTGAATGTTACGTTCAATTAAATATATACCCTTAGAGATTACTGATGGAAAATCTGACATTACCAACTAATGAAAAGCAAACACAGAAAGATCTTCCTTCAATTTATTCTTCAATGATGTTTCAGTGAATATCACCCATCGCGGTGAATAGAGTTTCCAATTGCATAAATTGTATACCAGTCATATTCATTTAAATGTTCATTATTTTAAGGACATACGAACTGAACATTTCAAAAACTATGTTGTGAATTTTCCGCATTAAGCTTGACTTCATATTCCAATTTTTTTGAAAATCGATACAGTTGAAAACCTCGATCTATTTAGCAATCGAAGTCATCTACTGCATGTTGTTGTTGCTGCGACTTATAGAAGCTATCAACTATCTCACCTTGATTGATACACATGAAAATCTTCATAGGGATGTATCATGTCAGCATAACATAAACGTGTTGTAGATGAATGAAGACAGATTTTATTAGACTACTTTGATAAGAATATTATGCAGTAGATGAACGTTCAATGTTCTCTATCAACTAGAGTTACCAGTTCCAATCGCCATATAATAGATAAAATGAAGCGTGCACAGTCTGAATTACTTCTAAATCGTGAAGGTTGATGAGTATTGAGTAAGGTAAGAATTAATCATCATATTATTAAAACCTATGACCTGCAATATACATAAGGATCTAGAAACCCAGGTAAATTATGCCAGTGAATACCAAACAACAATATATAATAAATAAATAACATATTTTGGCATAATTTACAATTATTATGTCGTGTTTTTAGTAACAGATATCATAGTTTAGGAAGAGTTGAAGTATTTATTATAAACAAAGAAACAAACAGATAAAACCGAAAATGATTTGCATGAATGCTATTCAGAAGACAATGAATTGACATAATCAGAATTCTTCCGACTACTTACTAGAACTTTTCGGTTTGATTTCCGCTAATGTGCAGAAGTAATTTAGTTAAATCGGAAAATGTCAACGAGTTAAATAAAATCAGCAGCCAAATAAAACCTGTGAACTAAATATCACGGTTTATAATAAAATTTTCTTGGCTTCCATTAGCACAGCATCCGGCGCACCTCGAACATATCATTGTTAGAGAAAATAACGAATAATAGGGACCAAAGACTTGTATTGCTCAAATTTCCAGCACTCGCATACCAAAACCGGTTTATTGTTTTTGCCGTCACCAGATGGACACAGGGAATTTGTAATTATGTCAAATATATCATGTTCACCTTATTACGATAACCCTGTCCAAGCTGGCTCGATCAAGTTTAAACAATGAATAATGGTCGAATTTCAGTTTATTTACTTCGAAAAAGTTAAACGTAGGAACCTTTCTTTCAGCAGGTCGTGCTTCTGGCACAAATACGCTTCCAGTAGTGATACGACATTTATAGTCTCCAACCTTACGATTTAGGAGAAGCTAATTCGTAACTGCTCCCTTTGCGCTCATTGTGCAGTGAATACTAAGTTGAGAAATGGTAGCTACTATCCTCAGCTGCAGAGGATTAAGCTCAAAAACACATTTACAATGCCCCCGACTAGCTTAATACAGAGTATTGCTGTGAGCGCCTCGGTGTTGCTTTTTCTCTCGGATTGCTTTGACTTTGTAACGCTACGACTAAATGTATTGAACACAAAAGCTGTTCTAAATCATACTTGATTCACCAGAAATCCACAGATTGTAGATTAAGATGAAGGATAGTTTATCATGCATTTTGCTGAGGAATTATAAGAATTTAGATAAAAAAGATCCTCTCAAATTGCGTGTAATATATTTCCAACGGAGGTGAATTTAATCATTAATTCAAGCAAAATAAAATGAATCACAATCGAAATTTATTATGATTTATAATTTTTTTTAACAAATTATATTTTAATTTTCAATATATATTCTTCATATAGACGTATACTATAATAAGGTTCCAAGGTTTTCACAGCCGGGGGCGGCGGTGGGGATGAGCTCCCACTGTCTATAAAATGCTCCCATATGGCGTGCGTCTCAAACAGCCTCTGACAACCAAAGCCCAGCTCCTGGCCTGCACGTGGCGGAACTGCTTCTACTGACAGGAGAAGGGGCGAAGGCGGATGACTGGCGCCTCAAAACCAGTTTGCTCCGGGTAGATGGAGCTCGTCAGCCTGGGAGGGCAGTCCATCTAAGGGAAGGAAAACCCTTATTCCAAACCTCCGCTGCCTTGCGGCATACCCGATTGCGGGAAAGGCTTCGGGAGTGAACCCTGAGGAAAAATCCTTGCTGCCTTGCAGGTTGCACCTGGTCGTGCAAAGGCTAGAGAGGCGTACTCGAACAATCGCCGAGGCACTTCAAGAGAGGCGCAAGAACCCTCAAAATGGTCACCGGCTCTCGTGAAGGAAAAAAACCGCTGCCTTGCGGATAGACTTTTGAGTCAAAGGCTCCGGGTGGGGTCCCCTAAGCTAACCCCCTACTTCGGCCTTGGCAACCGGGTAGTATGTCGCCTTCAACAAGAACCATGGAACCTACATTTTTCTTTCATCATGTACCCTCTTCATGGTATACTTGTTGGCACTTCGTCTGTAAAGACTTGTGTAAAAATAAATAAATAATAATAATACTATAATAAATATTCTTGTTCAAATTGATGTCCGTGAATACTTATTTAAAAACGTTTAGAAACAGAAAATTTTCTAAATATACTATATTTCCAGTAAATAAAATATTAATAGTGATGAAAACCAGTCTTCAATACAGAATACCTGAAAACTGAAATATTGTATTTTTTTAATCTAAACAATTGTTGTTCATAATTGTGTTATCGGTGCTGTAAATTAGTCGTTTTTGAACTCGTCAGAAATGTGTGTATTACCTAGGAAGTTGAGTGGCTTAACTACGGACGAAATATTTCTGTGAAGTTTCTAAAATCAATAATGAATTCATTTTTATTGACTTACGATTGGAAATCTCTTTCATTGGAAAGTAAATACCTATCGAAAATTTACAAGAAATTCGAATCGGTAAATGCTGGGTTAAATCTATTGAATTATGTTTCCAATAATTTATTTTTACCATTTATTCAAATAACCACTTAAATCAAATTGAATCAATTTGACATCTATGCAAGCTTATTATTTTCTTTAATTGAAACGAGAGTGAATATTAAAACAAGTTGCTCCTTTATGAGCCTGTTGAATAAATTTAGCACGAATAACAGCGGCATACAACCGCAACTTGTTTCCCATTAATCCACTGGTCCAAGCGCATGCGAATTCTGAACATACATTCAATAAATGATGAGAGCACACAGCGCAAATCCTATCATAAATATGTGTGTGTGATAGAAATATGCCAATGAGAAATTTTCAAGAACTGTTTGGAATTTCATGCGAGTTTTCATACGTTAAGAATATGCTCCACAAATAGGTATCTTAATTCTCAGTAGTGATTCGAAAATAGCTAATTATTCCTCATAATAATAATCATTTAACTAATCAACTTTTCCAGCAAATTATGCATCATTCAAACGAGCTACGAAAATTGATTATCAAACTCACAACGTTGTCCTTTTTCCTCAAAGGTCACTATAAAACATATCATATATAATGACCCAAATTATTCGCAAGTCGCAAATAAATGAAATTGCTTGACTTTTTTATTTTTAAGGTTGGAAAAATTTAGTTATATTAAAAAGTTTCTACATGTTTTCTGTGCATTACAGCATGTGATTATCTATCAAAAACCTCAATGCTAACCAGATGGTATACGATCCACCGAAAATATTTTCATTGGATTTTTTTGCAAGTATTCCATAAAAATTGCTTTACCTATCTTCTCAAAATGAAACGTGTTATTAATTCACACGGAAGACACGCGGAGAATGTTCTTAGAACAAACATTTTTTCGACCATCTCTGTTTAACTTCAACGCTGTGTTGCACCATAAACTTGAAAATTTCTCTTTTTCTTTGGAGATAATAATATAATCAATAATTTATTCACGGTCTTTCTGTTGACAAATGCAATGAGATTGCATATGTTGTTAATGTCATGGGTAATTTTTCTGTGAATATTTTAGATTTGTGTAATTTGTATAGAATTCTTTGTTCGTTTTATTAGAACTAGCATAGAGCTGAAATGTTGAGCGTTTTTGAATGTAGCTTTGTTATAATTTATTCTCATTTATTCTGTGAATAACGTTAATATAGAAAATGTAACAATTAGTATTTTAAATACAGAAAGATGTTTTATCCACTTACGGATTGATAATCCACACGTTTGTTCATCTGTTGATTTATTTAATATAGAAACATCATTAAAGCGAATAAGATATACTATTCATTTTCAAGTGCTCACAATTGTTCCGAAGAACTTCAAACATAAACTTGTACCGACATACCTTCCATTTTTAACGAAACTTTGAAAATAAATTCAAGCAGGGAAATTAATTGATAAAAATACCACAAGCTTGGCGACTTGATGAAGTTAACATGTATTTCATACTCACCCAAGTACGAAAGTTTTCCATCATCTAAATTTTATACATAGTGTTATTTTTTTCATATTATATCTCAATATTTTTTTCATGAGAATATTATTTAAATTAAATTTCGCTCATAACCAACTCAGAGCATTTGCCATGATATGTTTTGCTAGTAGGAATCGGCTATACCCGGATTTATTTCTATTATTATATTATAATCACCATTCATTTCTTATAAAATATACTAACCCGCATTTAGCTGCATCCGAATTGATGAAAGCAGACAATAAATTGTGAAAAATGCTGCTCTTAAAATTGCTTGCAATTACATTCATCCGTGTTGGCCGACACTTAGATTCTCGGAGCAAATCCTTCAAAGTAATCACTTGCTCTATTTAACACAAGACATATGGTCTATACTGCTACGATATATACATTATTGGGGGGCGCGAAATAAACAATTTATCCACTTGATGAGACCAATCATCAAACATTTTTGTATGATGTATGTTGTGGCGGTGTCTGATCAGTTCAAAACTGGCAGAATTTAAAATTTGGAAAATAGTTAGACCGAAAAAATCATCCGAATCAACAACTTCTTCGCAGAATAGATGCCCAAAAAATATTTACTTAGCCATTCTACAATTTATTAGATTCAACGAACGATGCAGCCAATAAATCTGTGTTCTCCAACTAGACTTCGATAATTTAATTATTCAATCACAATTATTTTTAAATTACTGAATAATAATTTTGAAAAATAATAGTTAGGATCATTATTACTCACAGTTCCGCCATGGTTCTAGGAAATTGTTTAATGATAATTGCATTCATCATTTGAAATCAATTATATATATATATATATATATATATATATATATATATATATATGTATATATATATATTTAATAGATATATTAATATATATGTTCTTTTAATAAAAACAATCATGTTGAAGTAGACTTATGAAATTTGTTATCCCGTACTGCTTCATGTAATTTTTATTTAATTTTATTTCCAGCACTATTTCAACTTAAATGTTTACCACATCTTAAATTGTTCAACAATTTGTTCACATGTTCGAAGCATATTAAACTGAAACCTAAAAATAGTGCATACAATAACCGCGATTAACGTTTCGGGCATACATCGGGATATGTCTCTAGTATTTAATTTAAAAATAACATACATTTTTTCACTATATCCTAAAAATTATCGCGAACTTACCGACAATTAGATTCGTCGAATCTTAATGAAATGGATAGAATTAAACTTAGTATGCTATTTAGATATTAACACTAACGATGTGTTTTACTTATATCCCGTTGCCATTTACATTATCGAGAAAATAAAGTCCAAGTTTACTCCCAGAAACCATTTGTGTAACATGATACCCAACAAAGAATTTAAATATTCAAGTCGAATATATTTGAATTTTCTGCTTTATTCAAATCAGCAAAGTAAAAATTGGCTCAAAATGTTTATATCCAGTTAGCTGTTACATCATATGCTCTCGCATTATAACAGCATGGTTTATTTCCGGAAATCAAAATGTATTATAATCATCATCAATCGTGTGTTCAATTACTTTTACGAATTCTTTGTACAGAAGCTTTCCCGTTATTAACTTGAGCTTAACTTACAGGATAAAAACATACATTGAATTGCGTTGGAGTTCCGTTGTATAAACGTCTCAGCGAATGAATATGACGGAATGTTGGATAGAGTACATGCTTTCTAGAGCTTCATTTGAGAACAATTTTGCAATTGTTACTCAGTTACTTAATATGTTGAAACATATATGATGAATTCAAGTGAAATTTTCTCTGATTTATAGCAGGAATAATAGCAGGAATAATATATCTCTTTTGGTCAGATATTTATTGACTAAACTAAGGGAGTTTAAAATAGACGCTATAAAATTTGTTTTTCTGAATTAATAATTAATTTAATTCTATATTTATATATTTTCCGTAGTATTTAATCTACGTATGGGATATGGGATTAATTTTATTCGAAACGATTTCCGCGTTCAGCTGTAGAATATTTTCACCGTCACCAAACCTGATGTCATATTGAGCCAACACGAGATAATGGATTAATGCAGTATGCACGGTGATGTTCAATTTCACAAGATTCGGCTTAAAAAGTTTAAAAAGTAAACGCGAGAATTGACGATGGTTAAAGATGGCGAAATCTGTAACAACATTGTATTTCTACGGATAGATGTCAGATACCAGACGTTAACAGACGGACGCATAATTTTGTGCTCTGATACTTTTGAACATTACTCGTCACTCGTTGATCCTATTCGGATTATTCTTACACCATTGGATTTCGCTTGAAGAGATCTATTGGACTTAATCAGCTTCAGTGTCCAGTGATCAATATTTCGGAAGTTACTATTTTCCACATCACCGTGGAAATTGTGTGCGCGAGCAAAATTTGTTGTCGCTGTTTTGACTTGGTCGGGACCAATATCGTTCGGAAGATCTTCTTCAACTGAATTCAACAAGCCGTGCATCGTTCGTGCAAGATCAAATCTACGATCACCACGACTGTTTTAATTGGTAATTTGCATCCAATACATTGCGATACGTTCCCACGCGAACCTCGCAAATTTCATCCCTCAACCGTGAACCGATCGATACGCGCCTAGGTGTTTTAGTGGAAGCTATCAACACCCCCATTCAACGATCAGACGACCTTGGCCAGACAACCTCAACAGCTATCGGATGTCTAGACCTACGAAAACTACGTGTCAAATTTGCAGAAAGGGGGTAAGTGTGAAATCGAAAGTAGTCATGTGTTTTATGTGCTCTACTAAGATACACACTAATTGCGATAAACTTTTGACTAACGAGGCAGTAGTCGTTATTAATAATCCGGAAATTCCTAGTGTCTGTTATGTATGCAGTGTCTGTAGAACAAAGTCGTTAAACGGCACCGGGACCAATGCATCACAATCAGGAGACCTGGAAAATCGCGTCAAATACTTAGAGAACATTTCCCAAAAATTTGAGGAATCATTGATGTCGATAGTAAATGCCCACAATAACTCATTAAAAAGTGAAATCAACCCGAACCCAACGCTACATCCCGTAACTCCACAAGTTACTCCGTTACTTAAGGAGAATTCGCGGGAAGCTAAACAGCTGAGTAATGCTAACGCAAGCTGCGACTCAGATGTTAATCAGATTAGAAAGTCGAAGGGGCGGGTACTGACTGTCCACCAGCAGAATTCCTCTACTTCAAAAACTAATGATGAAATGAAAAGAACTTTGATGAATCTCAGTGTAATTTGCACCAATGTGCCGGAGACATCAGGGACACTTTTCTCGAGTAGAAGAACTCACGACATTGAACAATGGTACCAGCTGTGTTCAATGATGAATATGAGCTCGATACTGCCCGATTCAATAACCCGCCTAAGTCGGCACCCCAATTCTCCTCATCTCGATGAACCACGTTTACTGAGAATAACTTTCAAAAGCCAAAAAGAGATGGAAGACGTTCTGTTAAACTCTTATTTGCTACGTACATTCTCACAGACTAAATGTCGCATACATGCAGATATTCCGTGGTGGGAGAGGAAAGGTAATTTGAACAATGGGAAAAAATGTGACCAACGCAGTATTGTTCTTCTTGGTGTTCCCGAACACACTGACACTGCTTCAGGAAGTGAAATACAGCACCACGATTACAAACAGTGGCTCTATGTTGCCAACAGCATCGGGGCTCACGAGTCAGTTGTGGTGGACACTTTTAGAATACCTCGTTCACCAAACTATAAAGGTGACGGGCCAAAACCTCTGAAAGTAACACTTTTAACGAAAGGTATGATGGAATCAGTTAGGGCTAACTGGAAAGCAAACTATAGGAATCTCCCGAAGGATGTCAGAATGAGTGATCACAGACTTTCTACGCCTTCTAATGAACCACGCCTTCCACAATCAGACGAGACTCCGATTAGAAACACTGTGGCAATCCCAAAAAACGGCCGATGTCCGACTCTCGAAGGGTCGGACTAATAGACGAGCTTTCAGCCCCATCACTGTATACGAAAACTACAATCAATTGCCTATATACAAACGCACAATGCCTGTTAAACAAACTAACTGAACTGAAGGATCTCTGCAATCAGCACTCACTCGACGTCATAGCAATAACTGAGACATGGTTTCAACCTCATGTGAGCGATCGCGAGCTCTCTATTCCAAACATGACCTTGTTTCGGAGAGACCGCTTAAGAACAGGTGGTGGAGTAGCTGTTTACCACCATGACCGTTTATATTGTACGGTAGTTACAGATACTGAACTCGATCTGGAAGACAGTTTATGGTGCAACTTGAAGCTCGAATCAGGCGACAGTTGCATCGTTGGTGTAGTTTACCGTTCGCCATCATCATTGGATGCGTATAACGAAAACCTCTTGAAAGCAATGCAGTACGCCGGAAAACAGCGCAATTCGCAATTGCTGATTATGGGAGACTTCAATCTGCCTCAACTATATAACCGAGTAGATCACCCACCCCTATCCCTAGACTACAAATTTCGAGAACTGTTTGATTACATCCCCTTGTATAATCATGTTTTCGATTATACACGACAACGAAATTTGCAACAGACTTCTGTTCTAGACCTAGTCTTAACGTCCGAAGCCACAGCCGTTGAAGATGTTCAGTATCACCCTCCGCTGGGTCGAAGCGACCACCTCGTTCTGCTATTTCAATACGTGTGCAACGCCAGTAGAATTGTAAAGCAAACAAAACAAAATAGAAAAGTGGATTACATTGGTTTGATGAAAACAATGGTAGCTTTTGATGAACATAATATAAATTTCAGTGATCCGGACTCGCATTGCACAACCCTGACAGATTACATAATCAACATGATACATTTCAATTCTAAAAATGTCCCGAAACATAGTAGCAAAGAACCACAATTCAGAATTCGCAGTAGGACTAGAAAATGGTTGACAAAGCGAAATTTGGCATGGGCTATTCACAGGGTCTCCAGAACTGATTCGACATGGGCAAACTTTCGCGAATTGCGGAATCAGGTCACAAATCTCATCCGAGAGGACAAACAATATCACCAGCTTCAGCTGGCGGTAAGAATGCAGCGAAATCCCAAACTGCTTTATCGAACTGTTAACAACACTACGAAGCTGAAACCCGGTGTTTTTCCGATCATGACAGATAACGGACTAACTGATTCTGTTTTGGAAACCGCTAACGCTCTAGCCAGATTTTATTCACGAGTTTTCACCCCCAAAGATAAATTACAACCATCAGATTTGTCAGCAACAATTGTGCCGGAGACGATATGTGATATATGCATCAGTTCGGAAATAGTGCAGCACCACCTACGCAAGTTGAATATCAACAAGTCCCCGGGAGCTGACGGAATCACACCTGCAATACTAAAGTTATGCGGCAGTCAACTGTGCGAACCACTTTGTGATTTATTTAATCACTCCTTGAGGGAGGGTGTTGTGCCTAATGACTGGAAGAGAGGAATCATAACACCCATCTACAAAGGTGGAACTCGTTCTGACCCAGCAAATTACCGCCCTGTTACACTCCTTCCAGTGATCTCAAAAATTATGGAGCGAATTGTGTGCGAACGAATTGTGTGTCATCTCGAAGCCCAAAACTTGTTGTCCAGAGAACAACATGGATTTAGAAAGTCTCGTTCTTGCTTGACTAACCTACTGGAGACACTGGATGACTGGACGCAGGCAGTGGATAATGGTGGTTGCGTGCATGCGTGTTACTTGGACATATCAAAGGCGTTTGATCGCGTGGACCATTCTATACTGCTGCGCAAGTTGCACGATGTTGGTATTAATGGGTGCCTTCTTGTCTGGCTGAGAAGTTACCTTCTTGATCGCAAAGCAACTGTACGTATCGATGGTGTGATGTCTGGGGAAATCGAGGCCACTAGCGGTGTCCCACAAGGTTCGGTACTTGGTCCGGTTCTCTTTTTGGTCTACATCAACGACCTTCCGAAACTTGTCACAGCCAAAATGGTTCTCTTTGCGGATGATGTTAAAATTTGGATGCGAATCAAGTCAAGCGTGGACTGTTTGCGCTTACAAAGCGATTTGGATCTATTGAACAGCTGGTCGGAGAGAAATAAACTTCCATTCAACTTCCGAAAGTGTAAAATGTTGCAAATAGGCAAAGATTTTCCATTCTCATACAACCTTGGACCAAATCAACTGGAATGGACAACCAAAGAAAAAGACCTCGGCATATGGATTAGTGGAAGTCTGAAGTTTAGCATGCAATGCGAAGCAGTGTACAATCGAGCTAGCCGCATGCTAGGTATGCTTCGGCGGATTTTCGGACATTTTTTCCGGGAATCATTCCCCATGCTGATAAATACGTATATTAACCCGGTGATGGATTACTCAGTGCAAGCTTGGTCACCGTGGCTACAAAAGGACATCAAGCTGCTCGAGAGGATCTATCACAGAGCAACTAAAATGGTTGGCTGCCTCCGCAACCTACCATATGAGAATCGACTTGAGCAGCTTAATTTGGATACACTGCTTCGCAGAAGGGTTCGATTCGATCTAATACTAACCTACAAAATAATGAACTCCAAGGCGCACCCTCTGAGGCATCTATTTCGCCTCCGGTCAAGCCATGCCACACGTACTCACCCATTTGCATTTGATATTCCACATTCCCACCGGAACTGCCGTCGGTTCTTTTATTCGGTGCGCGTTTGTTTCTTATGGAACTCCCTACCGTCACATGTTGTCCAATCATCTAGTGAAAGGATTTTCAGGAACAAACTGGATATATTTATGCGTAGTAATTCCACCCTACATCCCGTATATATAACATGATTTTTTTTCCAAACGAATATTTTTTTTACCCATCATACCGACACAATACATGGCATTTTTTGCAACTACAAAACTGTCGATCTTCCTGAAGAATCAATCTTTTTTTGTATATATATTTATTGTCCTTATACGAATATCCTGTGGTGTTGTACAGCTACGAGCTTTTTTATACCATAAATTCTTGAATCTTGAATCTTGAATCTATACATAACAATTGACCTTGATACATACTTGCCGTTGATTCGTGTTCTGTAATTGCTTCTCTGTACTTTCGTGCACCTTTTGGCTACCGCGACAAATATTCCATCTCCTGTGCGTTTTCTGCAACATTCTTGGGGAATTATTGCAGTAATCAGTCTACTACAAATTGGTGAGCCCGAAATACACGCATCTTTGGTGTATTTTTTCCGGTAGGTCAAACTTTTTCCTACATTAAATCGTGTGTTTTCATGTGATTTTTTACCTCGTTTAATCGTGAATTTTCGCATTCATTGCTGCTGTTCATCACGAGTGATGCTAAACGCGTAAGTTTGGCATCGGCAATCATCAAAATACTTAGTTTTATTCCATAGGACCCTGAGTATTGGTTTCATTTTTTAGAAAATAAATTTAGTTCTAAAATATAAATGATGACTCCGCTATGCTTGCACATTTAACGCCGAAACTCCCTGCGGAGTTGTTGTTACAGGTACCTGACTCAGTCCTAGCTGCACCCATAGGTGACGGCTACCACATTGTTAAACAGGCCGTTATTTGCCGCATGGTCCCGTCTGAAAAATCTAGGCTACAGCAGCTCTTTAGCAACTTAGAAATTGCCCAAAAAAGTCATTTACCATAATAATGGAGATTCGCTCCTCGCTCGGGTGATCGCACACGGACGATTCCTTGCTAAAGGAACTCTGGCTCCAGCGTTTAACTTAGAGCGTACAACCCAACTTAGTTGCTTCAAAAAGCACTCAGGTATCTGAGGTTGTGGAAATGGTGGACAACATCGCTGAATGTATCTTTCCTTATCCAGAAGTGCATATTTATAAGGTAACCGAAGGACGATCACTCACACATGATAATACAGCGGGAGTCAGCAATGCGGATCTGCTAGATGATGTTGCAGCTTTTCGCAATGAGGTTCAAACCTCACACTCAACTATAAGTCACGATCACGCACCCCATCTCACCGACACTAGATTAGTCACAATCGGTCATCGGTTTGATGGATAAATCGAAAATACGGCGACGGTGCGCAGCGTTGCATCAAACCTTGCGCTCACGGCACATCGCCAGTGGGAAACTGCCAAACCACAGCTGAAGACGACTATCATCGGCGGCCCGAAGAAATTAAGTCGTCTATTCAAAATTAAGGATAAATCCACAGGTCTAGGTAACGAACCGATGCCAGTAGGGACGTTCGCAGATGCGCTGAAGCGTTCGATGATTGTCAACGCACAAAAATCCGCTGACAAACCAAAACCCCACTAGGAGTTTTTGTCGAAACGGATAAGCGTTTCTCTCACATCTAGACCTCGTTGGCCCGTTACAAACTTCACGTGGCTAAACATACATCCATACCTGCAGAGACCGTTTTACTAGGTGGCCCCAGGCCGTTCTGCTACCAAACTTCTCTTCCGAGACAGTTGCACACACATTCGTTGAACGTTAGGTAGCACAGTTCGGATGTCCGAGTACGTTACATCGGACCAACGTTCCAATTTCGATGAAGCATTCAGTAAATTGCTGAATACTTTTGGTTGCCAACATCACTGAACTACCGCCTGCCACCCTGCCGCGAATGGTCTGGTGGAAATATTGCACAGGCAACTCAAAGCCGCATTAATGACACACGGAGGTACTAACAGGAACGAAGTTTTACATATTTTCCTCCTATGTTTAAGGTCAGCATTTAAAGCCCATTTGCAATCCACTGCCGCCAAATTTACATTCAGTAGTACAATCGCATTGCCTGGATAGATAATCACCATTTCCCTAAGCAGATTACTTGGCGCGCTTGCAAAATTATATAAGTAGATTCTACCTACGACCGCAGCGACTTCAGGTCAAACCGAAGAAGTTGGCACATTTCCAATATGTCTTTCTCCTAAACTACATGGTGAGGCAACCTCTTCACCCTCCTTATACTGGACCCTTGAGAATATTAAAGTGGTCACGGACACTACACGGTATCGATTGACAGAGTCAAACCGGCGTTTATGTACAATACCATTGACTCAGCTTATCCGTCAGACCCAACGCCAGCATCAACCATGATGACGAACACCTTACCATCAACTATCTCAACGCCTACCAACACAACAGCTAGGTAGGCAAAACGGCACCCGTAAGGTTTGCCGACTATGCAGCATATTTTTTTGACGTGTAATTATCACTTGGTATATCACTGTGCATGTTTTACGTACCTCATCACTATGACTCGGTTGTGGCCTTAAACCCATGAATTAGAGAGTTTTTTCTTCTCACTCCTCAGGTACAAATGTTCCTTCCGCTGTGGATATTGTTGGACGCGCCACCAACGGATCACCGACGCTTGTCGTCATCCGTCAGCCCGACATACACGCATCCTTCGTGTATCACTTTCGGTTCACATGCAACTCTTGCTGTGAAAACCGTGGCACGCGCCACTCACGGATCGCCGACATTGGTCGCCATTCTACCCAGAAGCACCAAACATGAGCATACGCCGATCAACAAGAATCTTATATGACAAATTTCTAACCAGACCGACTTCACGCCACTCAGCTTGCTCCAGGCGAAACCGTTTGCCTTGGAATTGCAGGAACTTCTCTGCAAGGACAAGGTTTTTAAAGTTTCTGTTTCTTTGTTGTCAGGCCTACAGAGATGCCTGCATCTGCTTCTAATGGGTTCGTACTAAGACCATGACAGACTGGCGATTCCCGCTAGCAGCACGTTCACCCCATTTGATTTGGCTCCGGCAGCACGTTCACTCCATGTGAGACATGACGCGGCTTAGTACTGATCGGTTTTTCGTGTACCCTGTTCACCACCGGCAATCGACCTTTGCAGATCAATTGCTTTGGCTCACTTCGAAGTGACTAGTTGCTGAGAGAACATGTTCCAGCCTGAAACGACCTGACACCGCTTGGCCCGTTAAAATGTCAATTCCTGATCAGACGTCTCCTATGACCGGACTTCTTGGAAGGGTCAGTGTAACATCATTGTTTTACTGTACCTATCAATTGACCTTGATATCTACTTCCCGTTGATTTGTGTTCCCTGATTGCTTTCCTGTACCCTATGTGCACCGTTTGGCTACCACGATAAATATATTTATCTTCTGTAACTTTTCTCCAACATTCTTGGGGAAATTATTGTTGTGGTCAGTCTACTACAAATCTCACCAAGCTCAATTACGGGCATTGGAATTTTCAATCGAAGCCGAAAATACAAAGTGAGTATTTGATCTAAAAACACTCCGTTAAAGGATCCTCAGAAAACTAGCCTAAAACTGATGCCGAATATTGCAAGTTTATTATTTTTGAGAGTGTGTGTTAAAAAGTTACAGCTAACAACATTGCTTTGTCACGGATCTCATGTTTCAGATTTGCCGATAGAATGAGCTCACAGAGTTTATAAAACCAACAATTATGGCGTACATGAGTGCAGACAGCGCCAAACGAAGTACCGAAGCAGGAATTTGGCTCTAAATAAACTATATATACATATCGTCAGTTTGGTTGGCATAAAACCCGGGGAGAGTACTTGCTTGCAATCGGTTGAAAAGATTTTGATTGGTAATTCAGAGAGCATTGTCAGCCAACGCAGTTTAACTAAATGTTTTGTTGTAATCACCAGATATGCCTATAAACGATATGCTCATTTCTTGCCTTGTACGCTGTTTATTTGAGCATAAGTAGTATTAGGGCCACTAATATTAATAATAGCATAATAAAAATATAATATTAATTTTGAACATGACGAATATTAATATCGAAAATAAAGTGTTCCCCTATGAAACAGATATTTTTTGACGGTATTTTAACGCAATTTTAATAATTTCTCATTACTTTTTCTCAACAGATGGTGTTTAATTTATTTATTTTAGTTAACAACCATAAATAGCATTCTGAAATTCCGATTTTCAGATCTGAGTGTGTAGTTTTTGTAAACCATAACAAACCATCAACATGCAAATTTAAAAAAAACTAGGTGTAGTATTTTCCTATTACGCAGCAAAGCGTATACAAATTTGAAGAAAAGCTGATCAAATTCAGGTAAACTAACTATTGTGAATTATTTTGTTTCAATGAAAATATGTAACAACAACAACACTGATATTTGTGAGTAGCAACATTTTGACGCACTATCAAAATGCAGGTAAGAATGTTATATGATTAGAGGTTCAACCTGAAGCATGCGTTTTTGCACCGTTCAGTATTTCCTAACTTTTTCATGAATTGTTCATAATTTGTAACATTTTTGAATGCATTAATTTTTACTCACCAACTTCTACATCTAAAAGAGATTAAATAAACTAGGGAATTTCATTGCAAAATGAAAATATGTGTGAAATGTTTGTTCTGATGAAATATTTTTAACCAGATTTTCATGAAAAATTGTTTTGCGCCTGTAAGTCATTATTGGGTAAGGTTGTCAGGACCAATATAGGTGTCCGGAAAATGCAGTCAAATGACGATCATTGTGCCAGATCATGTGCTAAAATTTATGTGCATGTGTTTGGGCACAGGTGATTTAACATTTTCGTCTTACCAACAACATGCAACATCAGATTACAAGCACGTAACGTCCTTACCATTTCCCCACAATAACAAGGAATGCGGATCCTGAGTCTACAGGTCCGTACCGGATGAGTACGGCACGAAACCTGTCGAGGTGACTATGTGGAAATGTACGCAAATGGAGTTTTTTATGGTATTTGCAAACGTGTTACGTTTGACGACTCACCCATTTTAACCTTTTTGACGGAAGCTGTCGAAAATTAATTCTCAATGTTAATTTCTCAAACGATAAGAATAATTCACATTATTTTATTCGGCTCATGCAATTGGTTTCCCATCCAGCAAAATAGGTGCAAAATAAATGTTTTGAAACAAGTTTTTAAAATTATTTCTAAAATATTCAATGGAATATTTTAATTAACTTGTTAAGATTAAAACAATTTCAATTTAATTAAAATGATCGGTGTAATAAAATTTTCGTTTTTAATTTGTTTAAGAATCTCAAGTACAACATTTTCGTTACATAACCTATCATTTCTTTATTTGATGGTAATCATTCAGATATGACTAGTTTTCAAGTAATCACGCAAATGATTATCCTACAGATCACTAAAATTAGAGAATCATTTTCAATCGTTTGAGATCTAAAGAAGACCGTTGACAGAGATGTCAAACCTGTGTTAATATTGCCACTTAATTTATCACATAATTCAAGATTCAACCCCGATATTAGCATCAGTATTTTCATCAATCGTAATATTCTTTTTATTTGTGCAAAGAAACTCACATTTCTCTGAATCAATTGATTTTACTAAAAGTTTAAAATCAGAAAATTACTTGATTCTTTTACAAGATTTCATAAAAATCACTCATTGTAAATGCGCATTTTGATTTAGATTAAAATCTTTATGTGATTGCTATATACTCATTGGCTTGTAGGCAATCAGTTTGTATGAATAATTATAATTTATTTATTCTAGAATACATTTTAAGGAAAAAGATGTGCGCACATACAAACGTCTCCCATCCAATTCGACATCGCAAACATATACATCAGTCAACGCGGAGGTATAGATGAATTACTTCAGGTGAAATTATATTCCGATTTAACGCCCACAGGAATCGTGTTCATTAGATCCAAAATTATCCACGTCCCTTGCACGCCGCGAGCACTTAACGCTTTGTGCCCTGATGTTAAGCTATCCAACGCTGATCAAATCCACTCACTAACAAAAGAATGCCGATTGGTCATCTACCTTTATTAATAAGCACAATTTTCGACTGAAATATACTACAAATCAATGGAAGCACTTTCCAACAATTTGGATATTCTCCTAACTATGCTTGAAATATCATAATCAGCTTAATTGCTTTTTGAGTTCCGAATGACAGAATTTTGCAAATTACACTTGGGCATTGTAACCAAGAAAATGAAATCATAATCATAACATCGGCATTGCAGAATAACTCAAGTATGCGATGAATGCCCACTTATTTAAATCTAATATAATATAGCATGAGTTCCAAGGTTGTCACGGCCGGGTCAGTTATGGGATAAGCTCCCAATTCCTGAAATGCTCCAATACCCCGCTTCCCATATAGCCTCTGATAACCAAGTCCAGCTCCCGACATGCACGCATGGTCCTGTTTGACCCGGCGGAACTGCTTCTTCTGTCAGGAGAAAGGGCGAAGGCAGCTGACTGGCGCTTAAAAAACAGCGTGCTTCGAGCGGGGGGAGCTCGTATATCCTTAAAGACGGTCCACCGAGGGGAAGGAAATCCCTTATCTGAAACCTCCGCTGCCTTGTTGCTACATCCAATCATGGAAAAGGCTTCAGGAGTCAACCTCGAGGAAAACTCCGGAGACGGTGTCCCATTAGGCATTCCGAAGTTTTATTCAAATTCGGCCTGCCAACTCCTGCGACGACATCGTTGTCCAAAAGTATCAGCCTAGCTGTTACTTTAGATCCAGGGGTGCTGTGCAGAGAAAGCATTTTCTGCAAGGGCAACAGCTAGTTCTCCACTTTGAACTGCCCTGGGGTAGATCACAACGCACCAATGGAGAGGACAATCCATTAGGATTCTGCGGATAATAACCCGGGAAGCCTCAGATACCGGTTAAAAGCTACAGCTCGATTAGCGTAGAGATCAGCGCTCGGGGCTGCTACTGACGGGCTGCTACCGTCTGCTTCAAGCTGGGCAGCCCTCAGCCAATAATGTGCCGACTCGCCACGGTCTGCTATCCTCATTGGGTGCATGGGAATTAGGAATCAACCAACAAGCAGACTGTATTTTTCCGCACCAGCGAATTGAAAAAACAAACAAAAAATGTCAGTTCTGAAACTTGAAACCTGGAACGTCCGGTCCATGCTTCCAGGATTTCATGACGACGTCTCGAATATCAGAGGCGTTAGAAAGTCTGCCTTGAATAACAACAAGCTAAAGAGGCTGAATGTCGACGTGGCTGCCCTACAAGAGACGCTCTTACCAGACACTGGTAAGCTAACAGAAAGTGATTACACATTCTTTTGGAAAGGAAGAGGTTCCGATGAGCCTCGACTGAATGGAGTTGGGTTTGCCGTGCGAAACGACATATTAAAAGCAACAGAACCGAGCAGCAGTAGGAGCGAACGGATTTGAACGGAAGCTGAATGCTTTCCATTTACGAAGCATCCGTCGTATCTTGAACATATCGTGGAAGGACAGAATGACTAACGATGAAGTGCTTTCAAAAGCTGGTCTACGGAGCATGTTCACCCTATTACGTCAGCGCAGACTGCGCTGGCTTGGACATGTCTACAGAATGGAAAATGGGCGTATTCCGAAAGATCTACTCTATGGTGAGTTGCAACTAGGAAGTCGACCACTGGGCAGACCGCACTTGCGTTACAATGACGTTTGCAAAATAGATATGAAAGCTCTTGGCATTCACCCGGTGAGTTGGGAAGAACTTGCTCTTGACGGCTCACATTGGAGGCATTGTGTAAAGCGTCGTCTGCAAGCTGGGGAGGAGGAGATTCCGCTCTAAGCTGGTGAGCACAGATAACAACGCCGGCGTGCAACTGATGCAATAGAACTGTGTTCTGGATATCGTTGCAAGCGCTCCGGGAGAGATTGTTTTTACCAAATCGGACTGTTTAGTCATCCAAGAAGCTATAAAACATTAAATTCATTCGATTGTGATGTACATCCATAGTCAACATCGGCCAACGGAGGCCAACAACAATTATAGCATGACCGAAACATAATAATTGATGTTGGATTTCGCAGAAGGTCTTGTTAGCTAAAGTTTTTCACTAAATGTATCTGATAAACGTTTGCTTCATCAGCTTAATTTGAAACAAAACTCGATGATCATTTTGAAGTCAGGAAGTATATTAAAAGTGCTCTCGAACATTAACACAATTTAATAAACATCATCTTCGAACAACTGAAATATCATTTCTGACATTGAACAATTACTGACCTTCCGCGAAATATACAGGTGACAGTAATACTTTTGTGGGAAAAACAATGAATTAAGAGACAATTAGAATATATTACGAAATGAATGAAAAATTGCAATGCACACATTTATTTCGCCTATATAAATGTCAGGTGATTAGAAGATTCTATAAAATAAAAACCTATTTTGATGCAAATATTGGACAACAGAATTCAATCTAGAAATTTCAGTATGTACATATATATGCAAATATAGAAATCCGGAGAAACATCCATTAATGCTTAAACGTGATTGGTCAAACGGTTGAGGGAAGCCCAGACCCATAGGTGAACGGATAGGTATAGGATATGCATTGTTGATGAATTCAATTCCGGTTTTACCAACTTTTTAAACATTTCGAATATTTGGTACTTATTAGTAGTCACAAAACCAAATAAAATTTCTATTGAAGAAGTAAAATCATTGAAGGTTTGAGTGGGGATAAAATGAACGCTGCTCAGTTAAACGTGTTTAATTCGGTTTGAAAAATACAATATTATGTTGATTATCTTACCATTGGCCACTGTGTTCTCTTCATTCAAAATTTCTGAAAAATATAATTATAGTATATAAAGAAATTAATAAATAAAATAATTTGGGGCAATTAATGCTATTTCCTGATTGCAATGTATGTATCCAAATGACGCGTTAAAATATTGTTTTACTTTGGAGATTTCGGTGTGGTAATGACTTCGTCATATAAAAGATTCCATATTTGGTGACAAAATGTTAACTAACATAATCAATCCTACATTGTTGTTGGCCTCCTTCGGCCGATGTCGACCATGGATGTACATCACAATCGCGTGAATGTTCAAGTTTTGCAGCTTTTGGAATGATTAAAAAGTCCGATTCGGGAGGAACAATCTTTCCAGCAGCGCTCGCAACGATAGTCAGAACTCGGTTGTATTGCGTCAGTTGCACGCCGGCGGCGTGATCTGCGTTCAGCAGCCAAGAGCTGTATCTGCTCCTCCCCAGATTGCAGACGACGCTTTACACAATGCCTCCAAAGTGAGCGGTTAGGAGCAAGTTCTTCTCACCTTGCGGGGTCAATGTCAAGAGCTTTCATATCTCTCTTGCAAACATCTTTGTACCGCAAGTGCGGTCTTCCCAGTGGTCGACTTCCTAGTTGCAACTCACCATAGAGTAGATCTTTCGGAATACGACCATTTTGCATTCTTTAGACATAACGAAGCCAGCGCAGGCGGCGCTGTCGCGATAGAGTGAACATGCTCTGTAGACCAGATTTTGAAAGCACTTCAGCATTATTCACTCGGTTCATCCGCGATATGCTCAACATACGACGGATGCTTCGTAGTTGGAAAGCATTCAGCTTCCGTTCGTGTCTGGCGTGGGTGCTCTGGTTTTACTGCCGTATAGTAAAGCATTTAGTACGCACGCGCAGTATACCATCATCTTTGTCTTCATAGTCAGCTTGATAATATTATGAATTGCGCTCATCCTAATAAAGTGGATGTTATAATACAGTATGTGGAAAATTATAGAAAAGAGCCTAAACTGAAACGATTATTGACTAAGACTGATAAAAAAGCATCCGCAGATGCGAATTTGACGAAATCTCTGAAATCTGGAGTACGTTTCATCAAGGGATTACGCTAAACTGACTTAAACTCTGCTGACACACGTTTTATGCCATCAGTCTAATATCTTTCAGGTCACGCTAAACACACTCACAGACAAACAAAGCAATTAAGTTACGGTTCCGCAACCAGGAGTGCTCGCAAGCCTTAGGGTGCTATGTCGTAAGAACACTTCAACAACCGACAACTTCTTTCCCGTTAAGAACAGGCTGATCACAATGATTTGAAGTAAGACGTTCTTACAAGAATTTATTATGTGGTTGTATTTCAAAAAAGCCATTGGAAACACAAATGCATGTAAAATAGGATAATTCAGCAAGGAATTACCCACATTATTTTTTATACCCGCCGCAAACTTTCCGTGACATTCACTACTTTCGACTCATATTCTGCAATAACACTATTTTAGAATTCACACAATATTTGCAAAAATATTATCATCAGTTCGCTCTAAAGTAAGGTTGTTGGACGATGATTGAACATGCCTTTTTCGCTATCGTTTGCAAAAAGCGTCGGTGCGTAAATTTTGATCAAATGCTTTTGCGAATGTATTGTATTTTCGTTCGTTCCTATTATTCTTTGTTGTACAACATTTGGCATTCTGTTTTGTGGGGGCAAAACCATATATTTCATGCTGCACATTTTCCATACAATTTTGTAAGTCACATGTAGGCAAGAAATCCCGGGGAGCTAGAATCCGACTAGACTTCTTTGTATTAGCAATATTTTACAGGTTTTGAAGATTTAGTATGCATTTGGTCGCTATATAAACCCTTTGAAAAGCTAAGTGATAGCCGACGATGTCAAAAACGTACAAAATTTTTAGGCGGTGACAACTTTGATTTTGAAAGTAATATTCCAATGACATCAAAATATCTCATCAGCCCACAATTCTATACTAGTCAAGTTGAAGCATGAAGCCTCAATCCGAAGCTTTTCGAGCTATTATCTACAAATGTGAAAAACGTTTTCATACCAGTAAGATTATTGCGATGTGTGAGAGGTGGTTCAATATAGAGTAATAACCATGCTATTGCGAAAAGTGTATACTAACATCGAAAACATTGTAAACACAGGTTAACACATTCTGACCATGATTTGGTTGCAGGCTTTGCGTCAACCAACTTGATTAATAATAAGGAATGCCTAACGGTACTGCGGCTACGTATTTTATATCTAGTTCGAATCCTAAAGCTATTTTATGATTGCATATAGTCACAACGCAGTGTAGGATTGAATTGAGATATTTTTGTTTTCAACGTTGACAGTCTTCATGGAATGAGTAAAAATCAGTTTCAAGGGCTCAGGCGACATTATTGCTACTCTCACTGTCGGTAGAAGTGTAACAACATTGTTTTACTGTACGTAACATTTGACCTTAATGAAACACTTCCCGTTAAATCGTGTTCCGTGATTGCTACATTGTAGCTTCGTACACCTTTTGGCTACCGCTATAAACCTTTCATCTCCTGTGCCAATTCTTCAACATTCTTGGGGACATTATTGTAGTGGTCAGTCTACTACAAATTGCTGAGCCCGACGCGATACACGAATACTTCGTGCATTACAAATTGGTGAGCCCAACGTGATGCACGAATCATTCGTCTACTGCATTTAGCAAGCCCAATATCCACGCACACTTCGAGATTTTTTTCCGGTACGTAATTTCTTCCAGATTACATCGGCGTTATTTCAGGTTAATATTTTTACCTCGTTTCATCACGTATTGCATCAGCACGCCATATGCGTCACTGAACTTAATGTTGATCACATTCAAAGTAGGGTTGAAACACAATCAAACGAACACAGTTTACTTTTTATGCTTGAAGCTACACGTGAACGGATCGTCGGCTAGGTACTCTCCCAGAGAGACTTACGCTATAGGATTTTGTCATTCATTACACGACTGACATACGATATATCTTAGGTGCCACAATTCCTATATTCAACGGTGTGATAGATTTGCCACTCTCCCTCGACCTCAGCAAAATCGCTGCAGTGCAAGCTACCGACGCAGGCATCGCACAGCTCAGGGACCCTATTATTTCTTCACACTTCTACCCTTTGCGACGTATCGCAAAGCGCTTCCGACTAGTAACCTCTCTGCGTTTAGACGACGCATTAGTCATACCCACACAATCTTTCTCATCCTGGCATTCGTGCTTTCGTTAAGTTGGTTTACGAAAAAATTAGTATGGCCGAAAGCCAGTGGGTACGTGCAGCATGACACTTTCATGGCAACTTTACCATATTTGATAATAACCACGTGTACATCAAGTATTTACCTGCAATCCGCTATTTTCACAGTGAGCAGGGGTCCGGAACGGCACATTTGCTAATTATGTAGTGGGTATGTAACACGTTATTTTTGCTTGGTATATCCCATGCAGCTTTTTGTACCTAATCACTATAACTCGTTCGTGGCCTAGAGAGCTTTCTCTCTTCTCAATTCTCCGTCACATGCGCCGACCACTGTTAAAATTGTGCACACGATACCCCCGGATCACGACCGTGGTCGCCATCCATCCGGCTAGCCCTGAATGCACGCATCCTTCGTGTACCACTTCGGTACGCATGTACCTCCCGTTGTGGAAAATCGTGGTCAGTGCCACCCCTGGCGATCACAGACACTTGTCGCATCACTTCCGTATACCCGAAATTAATGCCATCCTTCGTCATCCCTTCGGCACATGCACCTCGGGATCACCGAACGATTGTCGCAATCCTAACATGGTACCCATATGACACGCAATTTTCGTGTATAAACTTTTACTACACAGGCACCTCCCGCTGGGAAACAGTGGCAAGCCGCAACCTCGGATTGGCCACGCCTGTCGCTATCTTTCCCGGTAGCCCCAACTACGAGCACACGCATCTTTCGCTCTGGGAACCGTGGAACGCGCCACCCCCAAATCGCCGAGGCCTGTCACCATCTTTCCGGTAGCCCCAACTATGAGCACACGCCGTCCAACACGAAACTTATCAAACAAGGTTCTTACAAGCTCGACAATACGCCAATAAGCTTTCTCCACGCGAGGCCGTTCGTCATCCACCCTGGGGGTGCAGGAACTTCTCAGCACGGACTATGTTTTCGAAGCTTTTGGTTCTTCGTTGTCAAGCCTACAGATGTGCCTACATCTGAACCTACTGGTTTCAGACTAAAACCATGCCAGACTGGCGATTCCCGCTAGCAGCACGTTCACCCCCGTGTGATTTGGCTCTGGCAGCACGTTTACTCCATGTGAGACGTGACTTGGCTTAGTATTTATCGATTTCGTGGAAGGGGGCTGTGTTGTTGTTGTTGGCCTCCGTTGGTCGATGTCGACATGGATGTACATCACATCGCATGAATTTCATGTTTTGCAGCTTTTTGAATGACTAAACAGTCCGATTCGGGAGGAACAATCTCTCCCGCAGCGGTTGCAACGATAGTCAGAACTCTGTTGTATTGCATCAGTTGCACGCCGGCGGCGTGATCTGCGTTCAGCAGCCAAGAGCTGTATTTGCTCCTCCCCGGCTTGCAGACGACGCTTTACACAATGCCTCCAAAGTGAGCGGTTAGGAGCAAGTTCTTCCCACCTTGCGGGGTCAATTTCAAGAGCTTTCATATCTCTCTTGCAAACATCTTTGTACCGCAAGTGCGGTCTTCCCAGTGGTCGACTTCCTAGTTGCAACTCACCATAGAGTAGATCTTTCGGAATACGACCATTTTGCATTCTTTAGACATAACGAAGCCAGCGCAGGCGGCGCTGTCGCGATAGAGTGAACATGCTCTGTAGACCAGATTTTGAAAGCACTTCAGCATTATTCACTCGGTTCATCCGCGATATGCTCAAGATACGACGGATGCTTCGTAGTTGGAAAGCATTCAGCTTCCGTTCATGTCTTGCGTGGGTGCTCTGGTTTTACTGCCGTATAGTAAAGCATTTAGTACGCACGCGCAGTATACCATCATCTTTGTCTTTACAGTCAGCTTGCGGTTACCCCAAACACGAGAGTTCAATCGGGACAAGATGAAAGCTGCTCTGCCAATCCGCTTATCAATCTCCGTGTCTAGCGAGAGGTTGTCCGCAATGGTTGAACCAAGATATGTGAAATGATGTACTGGTTCGAGCTGACAGTTTCCAAGTGATGATTGGCGGCGATACAGTCCCTTGACAAAGGACTTTGGTCTTGCTCATGCTGATTGTTAGACCAAAGTCTTTGCATGCCGACGAAAAACAGTCCATTAGCGACTGTAGGTTCTCTTGGGAGTGAGCAATAAAGGCTGCATCGTCGGCAAACAACAGGTCACGGATTATCACATCTCGTACTTTGGTCTGTGCTCTCAACCGGTTCAGGTTGAAAAGCTTGCCATCACTTCGCGTGCGTATGTAAATGCCTTCTGTTCTCATCTTAAAAGCGTGCTTCAGAAGCAGAGCAAAGAAAATGCCGAACAGCGTGGGAGCAAGAACACACCCATGTTTGACGCCTCGGCGAATTTCAAATGCTTCTGAACTGCAACCGTTAAAATGGACTGAGCCCCTCCCTGCTGACGTAGTCGAATGCCTTAGTTGAATCAATAAAAACAGCGTTTAATGGCATACGCTGTTCCCGACACTTTTCTTGAAGTTGTCTTAGGGAGAACATCATGTCAACGGTTGATCTTCCCTTGCGGGAGCCACATTTAGATTCGGAGTAAATTCTATCAGCTGAAACTTGCAGCCGGATCTGTAAGACTTTAGCAAACAATTTGCCTACAACATCCAGAAGGGAGATTCCTCTGTAATTGTTGCAGTCGCCTCTGTCACCCTTATTCTTGAATAGCGTGATGATCTTTGTGTATCGCATTTTTTGTGGGACACCCCCCTCCTGCCAGCACTGATGAAGCAAATGGTGAAGAGGCTGTAATAATGCTGCTCTACCGCATTTGATGAGCTCAGGTGGAATCCCGTCGTCACCATGGGCCTTTCCATTCGCTAAGCGGTCGATTGCCTTATTGAGCTCATCAAGAGTAGGAGGGGTATCTAGATGTTCAATGGTCGGCAACCGTTCATCCATGCGGTAGAACCCTACTGTCCCTAGAGTAGAGAGAGGAGAAGTGCTTTGCCCATTTTTCATCTGTTGAGTGTTGTCGACAATCGGCTTACCAGATAAAGACTTAATGGGAGCCGTTTTAAGTTTTTTTGGGCCAATGGCTCTCTTGATCCCATCATACATACCGTGAAAAATGCCGGTATCCGCAGCTTTTTGGATATTGAGGCTAACTGTCGTCCAATAGTCGTTTGCACATCGCCTTGCAGTCTGTTGGAGCTTATTTCTAGCTGCTTTTAAAAGACGTACGTTTTCATCTGTTGGCATACCTTTGAACCTCAAGAACGCTGAGCGTTTCTCATCCAGCACAGCAGTCATCTCTGAAGCGTCTGCTTCGAACCGAACGTGGAAAGTGCGACTCGGCATATGCAGCTTTTTATCGATCCCAGTTTTCTGAAGCAGATTCAAGTGGGGTTGTCTTGTTGAACTCGTCCGTGAAGGCTTTTGCGAATTTCGCAGTTAGATTAGGTTCGCACACGCGAGTGACGTCTATCCTAGGCTTAGCAGTCAATTTGGTGCGGTGAAATCTCTTGTGGGGAAGCTTCAGTTTTGCACAGACCAGTGAATGATCATTGTCGCAGTCTGCGCCTCGATATGATCTGGTGAGGAGCACGCTTCCTATATTAGTTCGCTTAACAAGAATAAGATCAAGCTGATGCCAATGCTTAGAGCGAGGATGTTTCCAAGAGACTTTATGCTGTGGTTTTGTTTGAAAGAAAGTGTTACTGACACAAAGATTGAACTGTGTGCACAATTCTAAAAGGCATTGCCCATTTCCATTGGTTTTACCTACACCGAACCTTCCGAGACAGTTTTGCCAAGACTCGTAATCTGCACCAACTCTGGTTATGATAAAAAGCGTCTTTTTCAGCAGGCGTCGCAGAGAGCGTCGGTGCATAAACGTTGACCAACGTAATGGTACCAGTAATGCACCTCAGATTTAAAGTCCAAACCTGTTCGCTTCCGCTGCTGCTCGGTTTTGTTGCTTTTAATATGTCGTTTCGCACGGCAAACCCAACTCCATGCAGTCGAGGCTCATTGGAACCTCTTCCTTTCCAAAAGAATGTGTAATCACTTTCTGTTAGCTTACCAGTGTCTGGTAAGCGCGTCTCTTGTAGGGAAACGGGCTGTGTAACAACGTTGTTTCACTGTACATAACAATTGCCCTTGATTAAACACTTCCCGTTGAATCGTGTTATGTGATTGCCACCCTGTACCTTCGTGCTACTGCGATAAACCTTTGATGTCCTGTGACTTTTCTCTAACATTCTTGGGGACATTATTGTAGTGGTCCGTCTACTACAGAAGCAGTTCAGTCGATTCACAACAGCTCCACGTTTACAGGAGTGGAGTTGTTCTTGCTTGTCTGAAGCTAGATGAGACGCGCGCCGATTGGCGAAATTCGGAAATTTGCAGCTCATCCCCAAAAGCACTGCGGATCCAGAAAATTTGAAACAACAGACTAACTAGAATTGGTGTGTAAACATTTTCGAATTTCAAACCTTTGTGTTTTGAGGAAAAAACATCATGTTAATTATTTTGTTAATATTTCTCTCTGTAAAATTTGCACATTGTTAGACATTTTATATATTTTTAACAGCGGCAGATTGTTGTTTCTGTTTTACGTATTGATGTATAATGAATGAAATTTGCAATACAAAAATTCAATAAAACAAATAAGAGTGGAAATTTATGATGATGTGATAGTAAATTTTTGTGAAAGTTTCTCCCCAGTTTCACAGAAATAAAACAGTACATTTAATTAATTATGAACATTTTCAAGAATCTCATAAAGCAACTTACCATTACTTTCCTCAACTAGATAGGATGACGAAATAATAAAATAAGATTCGGGCTTAGATATAATATGAAATATATATATTATCGACTATTATAATGATAAATATAAAGTAGTCAGAAATGTCATTCGAGAGATATATATAGTGAGAGATAGTTAGGAGAGGATGATAAGATAGTAGAGATAGAATGAGAGATAGTATAGATAGATAGTGAGATATAAATATAGATATAGAGGATATAGAGATATATATATATATTTATCTACTAATATATTCATTATAGATATAGATATATTATAATATATGTATTATATCAAGTATATATATGAGTATTCTTAAATCAACATACCTCGGCGTATCCATATGTTTTCCTCTATATTCAGAAGATTCAGTAAAATTGCTTTCATGTTATTTAGTATTTGGTAAAAAACGAGGTTCGAATTTCAATAATTCACCATTCCAATCGCTCACCTCGCACTAATTTACTTTTTTTGTATTTGACGGCTGTAAGTAGATAACTTGAATTATGAATTTGAAGGTGTTCATGCTCCTACAATAAAATTCCTGTTATGATATCACATTATTTTGTTCCAGTATATTGAACATAAATTCATTCGATCAGTATCTTATGCTGCTCACATCACCTTCACTTACAAACCACAAACGGTTTCTGGCCGTTTGCTGTCATCTGCTGGAGACTGTATTCGATTTCGTTTAAATGCCAAATGATATTTTTAACTCTTCTATTTTATCCGTTTCAAGAAAAAGTTAAAACATTTCAATTCACTATGTCGTTTTCATCCGAATGTATTTTTTATTATTTGCGAAAATGTTTTTTTTTTAAAGAAAGCTTTGAAATTTTGTGTATTAAAGATAATTTCAAAACGTGCAATTGAATTAAGCATTTTGAATTCATAACAATACCTTTTAAAAATACCAGAAAAACGGCTGGAGGTTCATGATCGTACTATTATTAATTGATGAGCTCAAACTGCACGAAATCGGTCTTGTTTGTTGTGGGATGAATTGCACACAAATTAGCATATTCTTATGAAAAATGTTTACGTGTTTTGCACTTATATTGATCTTGTTTTTACTTACATTGTTTTCCATTACTATACACTGAAAGATATTTATTTATAAAATGGTTTAAATTATTGTTATTGGTATAAAATAGTCGTTTTGGTCAGGTATTCGTAATCGGTTTTATTTAATTTTAAACAAATAAGGAAAATTTTATAGCATTGCAAAATTAGAAAATCCTAAAATGATGTCCCAAACTGAATGTTGATTTTGCGCCATCCAGGCTGATTTTCAACACGTAAACGATATACTGGCGATTGGTTTGACGATGCAATCAAGCACGTCGCAAATTAACATTAGGGTAACCCAGAGTCTACAAACAGATCCCTTAAAATGAAGCATAAACTGAATAACTCATCTAAAAATGTGAAACTGTGGATCTAACTGTCAAAAAGCGATCAAGACAAATTCGCATATAGTTAATTATGTTGAAAATTCTGTTTTCTATAATTCCACGTTTTTATTGCTGACTAAAACTGATAATACTGGCTCGCCGTGATGTAGAAAATCAACCGGCAACCGGTAACGGTGTGGTAGTGCAGATTTTTTCATTTACTTGGTCGACAAATTCACCTGTTTGGATCAGTTATCCAAAGGTTTGCTGTGCCAATCTGAACAACAGTGGGTTCCTAGTGTAAGTTCATTTAATACAATTCAAATGTTACAAGCCTCACTCAATATAATCTTGTTTTCATCGCATGATTGAAAACATTTAGAAACCAGTTTTATGATTCACACACGTGTTTTCGGAACATTACAATTTTGCCAAAATCATAACTTATTCAATATTATCCTGCCTCGCAGCTGAATGCGGTGTCTAAGAGATATCATATTAGTCTATTTCGTCAATTCCTTGTGTATCCATTCAAATTCAAACACTTTAAACATTTTTCAAAGCGTTTTTCGCTCATTTTTAGGCTTAAACAAAATATTATCACAATTGATCATGTGGACGATAATAACCTCGCCTCACCGCTGAATGCAGTATCTTAGAGATTTCATGCTCGTCTATTTCGTCAATTCCTTGTTTATCCAACCAAACGCGAACACTTTAAACACTTTCCAAAGCATTTTCCGCTCATGTGTAGGCTTAAACAACGTATTATCCTAATTATCATGAGGACAATAATAACCTTGCCGATTATGATCTTCAAGATCAGTATACATGTTTTTACTCGTGTTGCCCGATCTACACACAAGAACAATATTTTCAGTTGTATTTATGAATAGAATGATTCGAAATTTCTGAAGGTAAATAACCTTTTATTTGAGTATTACGCCATATTTCCTAGTTATGATTAGTGCACTGTCTGACAAAGCTTATGATTCCGACTTGATAATTTAACCAAAATCCGCTCCAAATTATTCGTTTAATTCAATAATAAACTTGGGATAATGTTGTGATAGTAATGATCAAAGAATGTGATTTTCATTGTTCTCATTGAAAGTTTTATTTTATAACGTCTATATAAGTTAAATTATTTCTGAAATTTAGTTCAGAATATAAATTTTTTATTCAATTAATTGGCAACCCAGAAATTATTGTGATGAAAAAATCATGTTGCATATCTGTCATCGATTATAATGAAAGTTTGAAAACAAACCTATCTGAAATGTAGCTGGAAAAAGATTATAAATGATGATTTGCATTCACTGACTCATAAATCGTAATGATATATATGATATATATGATATATGATTATATATTCAAATCGAACTTGGAAAACTTCATGTCGAACAATCCAAACATTGAAACAATATATTCTGCATAATAAAGCTTTGAACCAATGCATCAAAGTAAACTATACATATTTACCCTATCAAACCGGTTTAAAACAATTTCTGCTCTATGTATTTTTACGTGAATTCTGAACTAATCAGTAGGCAAACAAACCCCGTTTTACTACCTATGTTATTTGTAATTCGCATATTCTTCTGTGGTTTTTGTAAAGCTATGTGCTTTTTAGACCATTAAATTGAATTCAATTAAATTGATGACATCAAAGCTTTAAAATAAAGAGATTTGCTGTCACTGAGTTTGGATAAGTTGGAATTGATAAGAAAATTTATCCATGCGTGAACCAATATTCATCTTGTCAAATATTCTGATGTGATGCGCGTGGAAATGTGAAAAATTAGAGTGTGCTTTTGTTTTTGTTCGCGTTACAGTTTCATCGTAGTTACATTTGAAAATCATGCTATCAGAAAGGTTCAATGGTTTCGCGATAAAATGATGAAATCCTAATTCAAATGATACAGTGCCCGAGTTTCTGTCTACTGTTGAGCATCTCAGAAATATGATTTGCAAGCATGTCATGTAATTCTGGACGGTTTCACCATTTCAATTCACTTTTGTCTGCTTTCAAATAATTATATATTAATTACATTATATATATATAATATATATATATATATATATATAGATTGACATATATATATAATATATATATATATTGACATTTGCTAAATGATTCCAGACGATAACACTAATTACAACACAAAGTAATTTCTTTAAAGCTCCACTAAAATATCAGTTTTAGACCAGCCGTCAAACAATTATTCAGTCTAATTTTTCAGGTTGATTTTTGTCAATCATCTGGCACCGTATTTTTGAAGACATTTCATCGTGAGAAGGAAAATGAATCGTCGGTCATGCAGTTTTAGTGAAGTGAAATTGTCGAATGTTTCACAGAAATAAGTATAGATCCAATACAATGCGATTTGCATTAAATGCCTAGGCTGTAAACTCGTTGCAGATTTTGACGATTGAATTTCCAGGATGAATTTGTGTTTCCAATATAATTTTCAAGAATCTAACGATGGAGATTCAAGACATAATGTAAAAGATTTCATTACGCCTTCTGACAATCGAGGAAGAAAACAAGTATATAAACACGAAATTAATAAATAGGCTCTGGTTCACCGCACTCTTTTCGACCTTAAAGATGCAAGTAATTAGCAACGCTTTAGTCTTATAATAAGAGATTTTTGATTTTGAAGGAATGATGTGTGCGCATGCTGAGTGCGCCACTATACGGAATCTCATCTTTGGAAACTCAACCGTATAAATAAATATAAATATCAACATTTGATTTAGACGATATTCATTCGGTAAAATGGAAATGAATATAATGTTTAAGAATGTGTATATGAAAGCGATTTAACTTGTTTTGGGTTAAATGTTTTCTCAGATATTGGAACAAGAATGACATTAAGAACAGGGAACATTGCCCGCCTAATTATCGAAGTAATATCGATCCCTAAACGTGATTTTCATCAATTGAGCACTTATTAGAAACCGGTCGCGTCGCCGAATTTCACAATGTAGATAATCTAAAATGCAGGATAAAGTCGAGCACAGTTTACATCTCCTTAATACATATTGCAGTATTATATACTTCAAAATATTTTGGAACATAACGGTTGTAAATATGCAATGCAATTTGAAAAGGAAAGGATGTAATAAATAGTGCTCATCATCACCAGGTCAATTACTATTGAAAGCTTCCAGAGCGGTCAAGGCCAGTGAGCAAAGTGTCAAAAGCCACACGATTATCTGATTATGGGCGATAAATCGGTGGCGAAATATCACAGGAAGACCTGCGGTGAATTTGTGACGAAAAGACTATGATTCTATAACCTGGCATATGTGCTTGCGTAATGCGGTGTGTGCAAATAGATCTTATATGAATATTATTTTTCTTCGATTTGACTAGGTGTGATACTTGTTTTGTCTCAAACGCGTTCAGTTTTCCCACTACAACGTGAGGTACAATTAACCCCCACTTTGACCAGGTTCACGTATATCATGTTGGCATGAATGTACTCAAAAAATAATATAACAACTTTAAGGTTTAGCATAGGCTGCTCAAATGTGGAGTGAAGCATGGAAAATAAATGGAATTCTTGAGTCATTTTTCAGTCAAGACTATGAAACTTGGTTTGACTTAGCTCCAATCTCAAAAACAAAATATTACGAATTTTATATCGGGTTAAGCTTTTTCCTGAATTCTCTCCCTAATTTTTATGCAAGAGTAGGTAGTTCACCATTTTTAGCGTTTTTTGGTAAGTAAGTAAATGCTAAAGTTCTGTTTGTTTCATACACAACTCTTCTTTAGCTGACCTGTCACCGTAATGGTGAAGAGAAATGTATTCTTATCTTTCCAGCATCATTCATAACGTGGTGCTTCCTAAATACAACCCGGATATTCCCTTGGCATCGCGTTCAACGAGGATATCTAAATCACAATAGGGATAAACGCTTTGGCAGTGGTGGTTGCTTCTCTGCAGCTTTCCACCGAAAGAAATTCTGGACGCTTGATTGGCTCGTTTGCCACTTACTGTCTTGTGCAACTGAACTGAACTGAACCTAGAAACTGTTCGAATTAGTTGCGCACATTTACATTGTGACTGTGCGATCAATCCTCAAACATATTTCAATGAATTGCGCAACCAATATTTTATCATACTTTATAATGCACTTACTTGTTTCTCTGTTCAAATAAACCTCAACTACAAACGTGAAAATGGTTATTAGAAATTTCAACCAATTTCGAAGCAGTATCCGAGAACTCAACCACTTTAATTTATATCCTAAATAAAAAATGATTATAAGCTGTAAAACCTGGAATTATTTTGCGGTATTGCTTTCTTCAATTTGAATAAAATTTTCTGAATAAGATTATTAAACATGTTAATTTAAATCATATATATATAATATATATATATATATATATATAATAATATATATATAATAAAACTGACGATTAATATGCAGCTCCAAACATGTTAGAACTGAAGCTATTATTAAATATTTGTATTGAATTACAAATTGACATCAATATGAATATGTATGGTTGTTGGCACACCGAAACAAGCCATGGGCAATCTTTTAAATAATCCGTGGTATTTGATTACCATAGAAATTCTTTATCGTTTAGTTCAAACTAAACCATATTGACATTTTATTGATAATAATGAACATATAGCATGTCATAACCACAATTGGAATAAGACTATTCAGCTGTGATTCCGATTCAATTTAATGGGTATAATGAAATTTTGTCACTATTGCCATCATACTGATTCCGGTGTGGACATTCTGGAAATGCACATATAGTTTTACCGTTTTTTACAAATGACAGTTGATCATTCAAGTCCACTCAATGTTGATTAATCAATTTCACAGATTGTTAAGTAAATTTGTTAAAGTATTTTCTTAAACAACATGAGTACTGAGCTCATGTCCCATAAAGACATTATCATGACTTGAATTTCTGTGATCGTTTTCTTTGTCGTTCATGGTTTCTTCCTTTATGAATTTATCAATGAGATGACGTTTTATCATTATTATATTATATCGTTTCAGCTATTCAATTTGGTAACAAAAAAACAGGGATATAGATTATTAGATGTGTTCTTTGATAACGGTATCAGTATCAGAATCAGTATCACAGGGCGATAGTAGAAACTATAAACTCTACAATTTTAAAAGAATTACAAAATGACGTAATTACAGAAAACAATTTCATATTTCTGCGGTTATCCTAACAAATGGTTTCACAATTCATTAAAGGAATAAAACGTTTTGACATACTTTTCCTTTCTTCAACAGGAGGTATATTTGCTAAATGATTTACGGGATTTAAAATGGCAAAATATTAAAAAATGCAAATTAAATCAAATATCACACAAATAATTCAATGCATGCAGAATTAATTTCCGTGTTGAACTAAGCAAAGATAAATAAGTGCTCAACTTATATCAATTATTAATAAGTAGATTTCTATTATATCAACAGGGTCAACTTATGCAATTGCGCTTATATCTCCACTAATTAACCGTGCTCATATTCTAAAACTTTTGTTAATAAAGGGCAGTGTTGCTCATATGACCCGCCCAGCCAACCGCGGCCGGTTAATGGGTATTTTCCTCAACATGTGGAGAAAATATGTTTACTTTCTATTTGACTCAGAACTAAGCTAATTTATATATTTAATGCCTCATTTTAGTATGGTTCGTACAAAGAAATATGGGGTTCAAACTCAGAATCAACAGGTAATCATAGTTAAGCTCAGATCAACCGTGATTACAAACTGCAACCGGTGGAGACAAATTTGGTTTTAGTGAGCCTTGAAAAACCGGAATAGTGGTAAGCAAATTTATAATTTTATGCTTATTTAAAGCATTATTGTTCGTCATAGGAACCCTAATTAACAGTAGCAATCTAGTGTAACATTCTAAAATATTCATGTGTAGCTAAATGTTACATAATTTGAAACCTATACGAAGCCAGCTGAACTGAAAGTGTCTGTATATCTCCGATGAAACAAGATTCAATAGACAATCTATTGAGCTGATTTTCATCTTCATTTTTATGTAATCAACCCAAATTGACAACATAGAACTTACGGTATTTTTGTATCGCCAAATCAACATCTAAAGTTTGTGCGTAGAATGTTAAACGATGCTCATTATTGATGATACTAATGTTTTATTTTCTGCGGTAAAGATGGCTAATGTAAAAAGTTGATCTAAATTTTCTGGGAAAAAATTATATAAATGCGCTTTAATATTTGTGTTACCCAATTCAGAGAATGTTTAAATTATTGTGAATAACTCAACAAACAACCTACCCCAATCATATTCATACTCTTCAAATCCATCTTAAGGCATAGAAGAGAAGTATTAGCAAAAATCACTGATAATATTTCGCAATTTCAATAGTATTTATTGAAAAAAAGAAACATACCGAACTTGACAGGTGCGTCTAAATATGACAAATTCAATGGGTATTATAATACTTGTTAAGCAGTTAAAACCAGAAAATTGATTTCTACTTTCTTTTGATTATATCCATTGATAGTCTCCATGTTTCTGTATATGTTTACATTTTCATCGATAACATATTTATTAGTAAAGTGTCGAATACTTTGATGGTTAGAGTCAAACTTTAAAAACTGCTTCTTCACACGCGCACTCAAATGTTGTAGCTCTTCTGTTCAATGGTACAGCATAGGTGTCACGTAGCTCACGTAAACGTAGAATTGTCACGGCATTAAATTGCTGGGTACAACAAAACACTTTTTAAACCATAAACTCTGACCACCAAGTACACGCGATATTCTGCTAGCGTCTTTTATTAGGTCGTAATCAAACTAACTTGGCAATGGATTGACGGTCTCAGTAAAGAGTGAAGCTTACGCTCTCGCTCAATTTTATGCTTAAGTATTTAGTCCGTTATTGACTAGATCGACTGAAGCTTTGACTGAAACGCAACAGCTGACTGAGATCGAAATCAATTTACCTAATATTAAATGAGATTTGTTTCAAATAAACCCTATGATATCGCCGAGACGGACGGAATCACTCTGACTACACTGAAATCCTGTGACCAGAGCGGTCGTTCGAATCAACGGGGTACAATCACAGGTTATTGATGTTTCTAGTGTGGTACCGCAAGGTTCAGTAATCGGGCCAGTACTGTTCTTGGTTTACTTCAACGACCAACCAGAAACGCTATCATGAAAGATGATTCTCTTTGCTGATGATATTGAACTTTGGACGCGGATAAAATCAACTGCGTACTGTGTACAGCTGCAGAGTGAATTTTTTCAAAGTTATTCAAAGTTTTAATGGTCCAAAAAGTAAATACTTTACAGTAACCACAGAATAAAAATATAGGGAATTCATAAAAACAACACAAATGTTTTATACACAAGGAATGTCAGCACGTGTATTCAGGTGCAAGGTTGGGTTTAGTCAACATATACTTGTCAAGTTCAGCCTTGAACATGTTCAGGCTTGTTGCGCAAATGATATGTGGGGGCAGTGAGTTCCATAGAAAACAGACTATGACAGCAAAGAAAAACCTGCGACAATTTGATCTGGAGTGTGGAATAATTAACTTGTATCCATGCGATCTGCTACCACGTGCTTCTTGCCGATGAAACAGGTGTTCGATTGGGTGATCCACTGTATGCAGAATATTGAAAAGCAGGATCAAGTCACCCCTGAGACGACGGTACGAAAAGTCAAAGAGGTTAAGTGTTGCGATCCGCTCCTCGTATGGCCTGTTGTATAGCCCGGTCACCAGTTTTGTAGCGCGGTGGTATACCCGTTGCAGCAAGGTCATGTCCTTTTGTAACCATGGGGACCATGCTTGAACAGCATACTCCATTGTTGGTCTGATATAGGTGTTAATTATACGTGGGAGTATCTGTTTTGAGAAACGACCGAAGATCCTTCTGAGCAATGCTAATATTTGGCAGGACTTTTTGTATACAACAGAACAGTGCCGTGAAGACTTCAGGTTACTGCTAATCCACACGCCCAGGTCTTTCTCTTCAGTAACCCATGAAAGTTGCTGAGATCCCAAAGAGTATGAGAATTCGAATGATTTACCGACGTTCAACATTTTACATTTTTGGATGTTGAATGGTAAGCAGTTCCGCAAGGACCAATTATGAAGTGCTTCGAGATCTTTTTGGAGAATTTCGCAATCTTCTATGGTGCGTATGCTAGTCCAGACTTTGATGTCATCCGCAAATAAAATGATTTTTCTGCGTACGAAATCATTTATTTCATTCGCGTACACGAGGAAGAGTATTGGCCCCAAGACTGAGCCTTGGGGTACGCCACTTGTAACTTCTACTGGGCTTGATAGTGCCCCATCAACTCTAACATATGAGGAACGATTGCAAAAACTGGGACACCCTACTTTCCTTCAAGAAGCATTCGAAGTGATGTGATACTAGCATACTAAGTATTAAATACCCCACATCGCCATTTAACACATTTATCCGAATACTGTGCGTCACGAGATACAAAAAGCCATTCAGAGAAACAACAAATTTCTCACTCCCCTATAAGCTGTCACCGAAATTTTTATTGTGAAGGTGTCCGCTTCAATTAGAATGGCCTACCCGAAACTCTTTTCATCGCTCCCAGTGTCGAAACGTTCTTTTGACATTTAGACACTTATTTGTTGCACAACTATTTAACGATACCTACGTATTGACTCATTTTAACTGTTGAACTGGACTATACTTGATATTACATGTTTATTTTATACCTTTTTCTGTACGAATATTTAATATGATATAATAATTGTAAAACTATGTGCTTTTCTAACAATAAATTTTTGAACCATTACACAAATTTCCATGTATTTCAGCAAATATATTTTGGCCTTAATTTATGCCTAGCAAATCAGATATGTAAAGAAGTAATGATGTTGTGAAACCACTAATTTTACACGTCACATCCAATTCGTTCGTTTCTGCTCTATTATTTTGTTTCCTATAGATAATTTTTGTATTATTGGGTATGATGCGCGTTGTATTTACCAACAATTTTCAAGCGTGCCTCGCAACTCGTCAAGCTTAGCATTTTAAATTCCATTATCCATCAATCACAGGTAAATAATATAGGTTAAATTCAATTCAATTTTATGAAATTCAGGCTTCAATTCTAGAAGGGGATTTAATGTACTGCTCATCATTTCCTAGGATTGGATCGCTCCAGCTTGCACATCCATTTCCAGTCATTCAGGTTTATAATCCGAAACGTAATTTGTTTGTTGTGTGGCTGCCCAACGTTTGACAAATTGAAATTATTTGCGTTCGAAGTACACAAGACCACTCCATGGATGTGATTTAAATCATACGCATTAAATTGCACGTTCACGGTAAACCTATTTCAGGGACCATCCATGTAAAGCATCAACGAAATCTGAATAGATATTATCGGCATAATAACCTTGGATCTTAGAGCTAACATGGGCTGACAGTCGGAAACATCAATTTCACTCAACGAAGTGTAGATTCTTAAAAGTTATTAACACTTTTTATATTTTTGAAAATTAGAAAAGTTTAACACAGTGAATATTGTAAAGACCTACGTTTATCAACCACTTTTGCTAAAAAAGATCAAAAACATTTATCATTGCTGAGCAACAAATTGCATTATTCACTTGAGCAATTTAACCTCGATTTATCTGAAATTATTATTGTACCAAGCATACTCATATTACTTCAACTAAGATAAAAGTTCTATCATTAGTTAATCACTCGATTTTCACTCTGATTAAAATTTTCAAAACTAAGATTAAAACTAAAATTTGTTGTTGGCCTCCTTCGGTCGATGTCGACCATAGATGTACATCACATTCGCGTGAATTTCCGAGTTTTGCAGATTTTGGAATGACTAAACAGTCCGATTCTGGAGGAACAATCTCTCCCGCAGCGCTGGCAACGAAAGTCAGAACTCGGTTGTATTGCGTCAGTTGCACGCCGGCGGCGTGATCTGCGTTCAGCAGCCAAGAGCTGTATCTGCTACTCCCGAGCTTGCAGACGACGCTTTACACAGTGCCTCCAATGTGAGCGGTCAAGAGCAAGTTTTTTCTAACTCGCCAAGTCAATGCCAAGAGCTTTCATATCTCTTTTGCAAACTTCTTTGTACTGCAAGTGCGGTCTGCCCAATGGTCGACTTACTAGTTGCAACTCACCATAGAGTAGATGTTTGGGAATACGACCATTTTCCATTCTGTAAACCTGACCAAGCCAGCGCAGGCGGCGCTGTCGCAATAGAGTGAACATGCTATGTAGACCAGCTTGTGAAAGCACTTCAGCATTAGTCACTCTGACCACCCACGATATGTTCAAGATGCGGCGGATGCTTCGTAGATGGAAAGCATTCAGCTTTCGTTCGTGTCTCGCGTGGGTGGTCCAGGTTTCACTGCCGTACAGTAAAGCATTTAGTGCGCACGCGCTGTATACCATCATCTTTGTGTTTACAATCAGCTTGCGTTTACCTCAAATACCAGAGTTCAGACGGGACAGAATGACAGCTGCTCTGCCAATCCGCTTATCTATCTCCGTGTCTAGCGAGAGGTTATCCGCAATAGTTGAACCAAGGTATTTGAACTGATGTACTGATTCAAGCATATTGCATAAATATGATGAGACTCAAACGAAATTAAAATTTACGAACCCTACTTTACGTGGAATCGGGCCTTCGACCTCATGCGTAACAGTTGTTTGTGATGCTGTTGCACAACCGATAAAAATCTCTGCGTGATATGAATTTAGAGTTCACGCCCCGTAAATAGAATCTTAGTAAATGCTGATGATTCAACCCTAGTGGTCCGAGCAGTCATCGTAATTGTATCATGTTGAACGGCTATTTATCACGTGCCTTCCAGCACAATCGATTAGAGAACATGTTGATCGATCAGAACGGATTCAAATTTGGACGTAACATCAATCATCTAAACAAGGTTATACTTGAATGCCACTGTTGCAAGTTCCAAGGTTGTCAAAGCCGGGGCGGTTTTGGGGATAAGCTCCCAATTCTAAAAATGCTCCAATGGCACGCGTCTCATATAGCCTCTGGCAACCAAGTCCAGCTCCTGGCCTGCACGCGTGGTCCTGTGCGACCCGGCGGAACTGCTTCTACTGACAGGAGAAAGGGCGAAGGCGGCTGACTGGCGCCTCAAAACCAGCATGCTTCGGGCAGGTGGAGCTCGTAAGTCCATGAAGGCGGTCCACCTGGGGGAAGGAAAACCCTTATCTCAAACCTCCACTGCCTTGTGGCTACATCCAATCATGGAAAAGGCTTCAGGAGTCAACCTCGAGGAAAAATCCGGAGCCGGAGTCCCGTTAGGCAGTCCGAAGTTTTTTTACAACTTCGCCCTGCCAACTTCTGCGACGGCATCGTTGTCCAAACGTATCAGCCTAGCTGTTCCTTTGGTTCCGATGGTGCCGTGGAGAGGGAGCACTTGCTGCATGGGCAACAGCTAGTTCTCCACTTTGAACTGCCCTGGCGTACATCACAACGCACCAATGGAGAGGACACTCCATTCCGCTTCTGCGGATAATAACACGGGAAGCAGCAGATACCGGTTAAAAGCTATGGCTCGATTGGCGTAGAGCTCAGCGCCTGGGGCTGCTTTCGACGGTGGGAGAGACTTTCAGGTCTCATTGGACGGCTACCGCCCGCCTCAAGCTGGGCAGCCCCCAGCCAATATGGTGCCGTCTCGCCACGGTCTGCTATCCTCATTGGGTGCATGGGGATTAGGAATCAACCGACAAGCAGACTGTTATTTCCGCACCAGCGAAACCAACTACGAAAAAACAAATGTCATTTCTGAAACTGGGAACCTGGAACGTCCGGTCCATGCTTCCTGGATTTCACGACGACGTCTCGAATATCAGAGGCGTAAGAAAATCTGCTGTTATTAACAACGAGTTAAAGAGACTAAAGGTCGACGTGGCAGCCCTACAAGAGACGCGATTACCAGACACTGGTAAGCTGACAGAAAGAGATTACACGTTTTTTTGGAAAGGAAGGGGTTCTGATGAGCCTCGACTGCATGGAGTTGGGTTTGCCGTTCGAAACGACCTTCTAAAAGCAACTGAACCGAGCAGCAGCGGGAGCGAACGGATTTGGACTCTAAATCTGAGGTGCATTACTGGTACCATTACGTTGGTAAACGTTTATGCGCCGACGCTCTCTGCGACGACTACTGAAAAAGACGCTTTTTATTACAACCTCGCAACAGTCCTGAAAAACGTGCCACAAAGAAACTGTGTAGTGGTATTGGGTGATTTCAATGCTAGAGTTGGTGCGGATTACGAATCTTGGCAAAGCTGTCTCGGGAAATTCGGTGTAGGTAAAACTAATGAAAATGGACTACGCCTTTTAGAATTATGCACACAGTTCAGTCTCTGTGTTAGTAACACTTTCTTTCAAACAAAACCACAGCATAAGGTCTCTTGGAAACATCCTCGCTCTAAGCACTGGCACCAGCTTGATCTTATCCTTGTTAGGCGCACTAATATAGGAAGCGTACTTCTCACCAGATCATATCAAAGCGCAGACTGTGACACTGATCATTCACTGGTTTGTGCAAAACTGAAGCTTTCCGACACGAGATTTCACCGCACCAAATTGTCTGGTAAGCCTAGGATTGACGTCACCCGCATGTGCGAACCTAATCTAGCTGCGCGATTTGCAAAAGCCTTCACAGCCGAGTTCAGCAAGACAACCCCACTTGAATCGGCTTCAGAAAACTGGGAATCGATTAAAAACAGCATATGCCGAGTCGCACTTTCCACTTTCGGTCCGAAGAAAGCTCGAACGAGCGACTGGTTCGAAGCAAAAGCTTCTGAGATGACTGCTGTGTTGGATGAGAAACGGTCAGCATTCTTGAGGTTCAAAGGTATGCCAACAGATGAAAACTTACGACTTTTAAGAGCAGCCAGAAATAAGGTCCAACAGACTGCAAGGCGATGTGCAAATGACTACTGGACAGAAATTAGCCTTAGTATCCAAAAAGCTGCGGATACTGGAAATTTTCACGGCATGTATGATGGGATCAAGAGAGCCATTGGTCCAAACAAACATAAAATGGCTCCCATTAAGTCTGTATCTGGTGACCCGATTGTGGACAAAACTCAGCAGATGGAAAGATGGGTAGAGCACTTCTCCTCCCTCTACTCTAGGGACAGTACGGTTTTACCACATGTATTTGAAAATTTCGAGCGGTTGCCGACTATTGAATATCTAGATACTCCCCCTACTCTTGATGAGCTCAATAGAGCAATCGACCGCTTAGCGAATGGGAAGGCCCCTGGTGACGACGGAATTCCACCTGAGCTCATCAAATGCGGTAGAGCAGCATTATTACAACCGCTTCACCATTGCTTCTTCAGTGCTGGCAGGAGGGGGGTGTCCCACAAGAGATGCGAGACACAAAGATCATCACGCTATTCAAGAATAAAGGAGATAGAGGCGACTGCAACAATTACAGAGGAATCTCCCTTCTGAATGTTGTAGGCAAATTGTTTGCTAAAGTCTTACAGATCCGGCTGCAAGTTTTAGCTGATAGAATTTACTCCGAATCTCAATGTGGCTTTCGCAAGGGAAGATCGACCGTTGACATGATCTTCTCCCTAAGACAACTTCAAGAAAAGTGTCGGGAACAGCGTATGCCATTATACGCTGTTTTTATTGATTTAACGAAGGCATTCGACTACGTCAGCAGGGAGGGTCTTTTCAAAATGCTTAATTTGATAGGCTGCCCACCAAGACTGCTAAAGCTCGTTATTTCGTTCCACTCAGGCATGAAGGGCTCAGTCCATTTTAACGGTTTCAGCTCAGAAGTCTTTGAAATTCGCCGAGGCGTCAAACAAGGGTGTGTTCTGGCTCCCACGCTGTTCGGCATTTTCTTTGCTCTACTTCTGAAGTACGCTTTCAGGACGAGAACAGAAGGTATTTACTTACGCACGCGAAATGATGGCAAGCTTTTCAACCTAAACCGGTTGAGAGCACAAACCAAGGCACGAAATGTGCTAATCCGTGACCTGCTGTTTGCCGACGATGCAGCCTTTATTGCTCACTCCCAGGAGCACCTTCAGTCTCTAATGGACTGTTTTTCGTCGGCATGCAAAGACTTTGGTCTAACAATAAGCATGAGCAAGACCAAAGTCCTTAGCCAAGGGACTGTATCGCCTCCCATCATAACTGTTGGAAACTGTCAGCTTGAATCAGTACATCAGTTCACATACCTTGGTTCAACCATTGCGGATAACCTCTCGCTAGACACGGAGATTGATAAGCGAATTGGCAGAGCAGCTGTCATTCTGTCCCGTTTGAACTCTCGTGTTTGGGGTAACCGCAAGCTGACTGTAAAGACGAAAATGATGGTGTACAGCGCGTGCGTACTGAACGCTTTACTGTACGGCAGTGAAACCTGGACCACCCACGCAAGACACGAACGGAAGCTGAATGCTTTCCATCTACGAAGCATCCGTCGTATCTTGAACATATCGTGGATGGACAGAGTGACTAATGCTGAAGTGCTTTTAAAAGCTGGTCTACAGAGCATGTTCACTCTATTGCGACAGCGCCGCCTGCGCTGGCTTGGTCATGTCTATAGAATGGAAAATGGTCGTATTCCGAAAGATCTACTCTATGGTGAGTTGCAACTAGGAAGTCGACCATTGGGCAGACCGCACTTGCGGTACAAAGACGTTTGTAAAAGAGATATGAAAGCTCTTGGCATTGACCCGGCGAGTTGGGAAGAACTTGCTCTCGACCGCTCACATTGGAGGCACTGTGTAAAGCGTCGTCTGCATGCTGGGGAGGAGCAGATACAGCTCTTGGCAGCTGAACGCAGATCACGCCGCCGACGTGCAACTAACGCAATACAACCGAGTTCTGACTATCGTTGCCAGCGCTGCGGGAGAGATTGTTCCTCCCGAATCGGACTGTTTAGTCACTCAAAAAGCTGCAAAACTTGAACTTTCACGCGTTTGTGATGTACATCCATGGTCGACATCGACCGAAGGAGGCCAACAACAACTGATTCAAGCTGACAGTTTCCAACAGTTATGATGGGAGGCGATACAGACCCTTGACCAAGGACTTTGAAACCAAAAACTAAAAGTAAGTTGAATTTTTTCACTAAAATGACGCAATGTTTATCTTAATCTCTACATAAAAGAACGAATCTTTAATTGTGATTTTCATTATTTCGCTGGATAAAAAATTTAATCATCAATATATTGTTACGCTAGGAAGGTAGTAGGGAACGTGGGTTATTTGGTTGAAATATTAGTTTCAATGCAATATGCCGAGTTAATTACGTTTACATATACGCATCAGAAAACTGATGAACAATTTAAAACCACCGAAAACCATTTGTGATGTGTAAATGCTCGGATGTGAGCAACATTCTACTTTGATCCTTCATCAGCGTTTTCAGCTGTTGATGAGGAACTCCTATGCGATTCTGTATTTGAACACCGTGTTTCGTTTTTTCAAACCGTAATTAACCGTGGTCTAACTTAGTTTATCACTTATTCACTTATCAAAAGATAACTAAGCCCAGTCTTACTGTCTTTACGTGATGATGGTGCATATCATATCAATTAAACAAGAATGCAAAGTCAGATATGTTTTCGTGAAATGAAGTGATTTGTCGTTCAATGTCTTAATCAAACTACTGCAGCTTTTCAGCATTTTGAAAGTTTCAAATACCTCTCGAGCAATCTATATTTCAAACAAGCGTCAATTGAAAGATTTGCCAAAAATCGCCTAAAAATTCAGTATATGAACATCGGTTATGTGTAAGAACTTTTTAAAAGCGGTATTTAAGTATACATTTGTTTTTTAAATTATGACTATTTCACAGGTCATCGAATCTGGCAGTATGCATTTGATGTCATCAGTAAGCCAGAAAACTATTGCCGTACTTAAGTGAGTGCTATAATGGCAGCACAATACATCAAAATACTGTTTAATTTGGTGATCTGTTTGCTCGATACACTAAAGGAAACATCTTTGAATAAAAACATTAAAAAAATTCATAGAAATAGGGGTTATCAACTGTCATATAAAATAATTTATTTCCATCAACGTAACGTCAGATATTAATCAATTAAATCGCAGTAATAAATTTAAACAAAAGCTTTAAGCACTTTTGGAAAATATTTACACAAATAAAACTCACAATAGTCTTTGGAATTTTCAACTAAAAGTTAAATATAAAGATATTTTAATGGCCATCAATTATGCGGTGTATCTGACAGTTGAATGAAGTACAAATAATCTTTTTCTTTACTATTATTCATAGTGAAAATATGGTCCTAATTTGTTTCCCTTCGCCACACCGCAATTAATTTCGAAACAAATGCTATTTTATTGATTTGATTATGATTACTTTTCCATTATCGCAAAAACAATAGTCGAAGTGATTGATATAAGATCGTATATTTACGATTTCTTAAGCAATCAACGCATCAATTTCCAAACCATTCAAGCATTTAAGAATTGAATTATAGTCACGATAAACACCTGTTTGCCCAATATATGTCATAGATGATCTAGACGAAAAATTCGTATTAATTGAATTATGACTTAATATCGATGAACATCATTGACACTAATAAAATAACCAAACTTCCAACATTGAGATATTCAAGTACCTTTCGCGCAGTGCATGTCGCTGAGCTTAACTAAAAATAGAAATATTTGTGGATTAATTAGTGTTCATCTATAACAGTTCTGACATTATGCTATTTACGTGATGAACTTGATATCTTACCAGCCAAAATTAAAAAAAATATTTGAACACATCAAATTCATAAATTTAATGTTTTCCTTCACCAAAAATACAAAGCTTGATCTCAGCATTTATAATTTGTTCCGAATATATTGAATGTCGTTTTTGCTGCTAAATATTACACTGTTAACTCGAAACTATTTGCTTGTAATATTATTTTGTGATTGCGTAGCGTATTTTGCACTAAGATTTATAGCGCAGATGCAGTTAAATATATTTTCTAATGAAGAATTTAAATTCAATTTTCTCTACATTTAAAAGTACACCAAATTTAGGATATCGTACTGAATAATTAGTATCATGTTCGCTGCAATTACCATTTAGTTCATACATTCGTATTATTTGAGGATGCGTCGCCTTATTTCCTGTACATTATAGGTTTTTTTTTTGTATTATTATCATTATTTTTATTATTATTATCGTATACATATTGAGTTAAACTTGATGCAATAAACTTACTGATATCAAACGGTTTGGTTACTCTAAATGGTATTCGTTTACCTGGAATAATTTAATAAACATTAGATCTGAAAGCAAACTATCGGATAAAATTGAATGAAAACATTTTTTTAAGATTCACTTATAAAGCTCTATAATTTTCACCACCAATTCCAAAAAAAATTCTACTCAGTGATAAGTTGTAATCAGGAACTCGATCCTTGTGCAAGTCGCATGTGAGGTACAAAGATATTTGTGAGAAATATAGTGGAGCTCTCCTCATTGACCCTACGGGTAAGGCATAACTCGCTGTAGACGGCTCACTTTGGAGGCCCAGTGTACAGCGTACATTCCAAGCAGAGGAAAAGTATGTGCAGTTATTAACTGCAAAACGCAGAACATGCAGCCTATCGCTGTCAGCGCTGCAGGACAGATTGTCACTACCGACTCCGACTGTGTATTCATTCTATAAGCTGAGGAGCATGAATCCATCATAAGGCTGTTAGATACAACCATGGTCGTCATCAACCGAATGAATCAAACAACCAGGAAAAGAATTATAACGATTAATGACTCACCATCCATGTTCATTAGTTCCACTGTTGCAAATGTACGATCGATTATTTTTTATTCAATTACTTATTTAACTAACAATATATGCTAACAGATTATGAGAAATGAAATATTTGAAACATTATGCTGACCAGCATAACGTGCCGATTGAAAGAAATACCGACGTTTGCTACGCAGAGTTTATAGCGCTGTATTCCATGGCAGTGTAGTGTGTGTAAATCAGAAAATACTCTTATTCCAAATAATTAACTCAATGCCGATTTGATACTCCATGTTTCATCAAGCAATTATATGAATATAATGTACATCCATGGTCAAAAACATTCCATTTATTTTGTATATTCATTGCTTATAGTTCGCTCATAATAATTCGACGACTTTGTTAGGAATTCGGATTGCGACATGTTTCAACAATATTCTCTATATGAATTTTGATATTGATTATTATTTGATTTATTTATTCCCTCACTTATGATTATTGATTCAATAGTTAAAATATATTGTATTACAATTAAACGAACATACGTGACCCATCCGCGGTTGTAATCACTGTGATTGTACATAATAGACGATAATTGAAATAGATAAATTTGACGAACATTATTCAAGAAATGCATGGATATTGGGAAGAGAATTCACTTATATTGCATTCTAATATATGCATTTAATCTCACTCTTTTTCGAATAACTCCTTGATTAGAGGATAGAGGAAACACTTTACCTATAAATTCTAATCTATGTTAATGTCATACACAATAAGTATAAACTCTGGTGTATATATTGGTTTTTTAATTTTATATAATAAAGTCAAATTTTGATAGATATATTTTCCAAATTAAAAGACTATATTTAGATTCCGTATAATACGCATTTATTTCATTGATAATGTGTCGCATACTTTTGTTGAACTTTATTTGTCTTCATTTTGCAATGCTAATATTTCACCTAAAAGTGATTTACCACTCAAATTATATGCATCTTAAAATATGTTTATTTTAAATGTATAATAATATACTACATACACCGATTTAATCACTTGTATAATTAATCCGATATTCAAATGAAAATTTCATTACTATTTGTGTAATGGATTTGTAAGCGTATAGCTGAGATCTCAGCTGAAAATTTGTAGCATTATTTCCTTGTCTGCCAATAGTAACTCACGATTAAATTCGTAATCCCACGTGTCTTATTAAAAATAGTGATCGGAAATTGAATTAAATCATCAAATTTACATATAAACTAAGATAAACTTAAGGCGTTTTCACAAACATATTATAAACATATATTAGCCAATACATTGTTGTTTGGCCTTGTCCAAATGAATACATCTCATTAGAAATTAGCTATAAAAATATCTTTTGTTAAACTTTCACAACTATATAATGTATTACATAATTCAAGTTGGACAAAAGCATGCTTGTAATTTTAATAACCATGGATTTTAAACTTCAAATTAAATTAGTTAAATTTCTATTTCAATAAATTTTCTCGTGACAACAAATCTTGATTAATTTTTGTTGAGCTAAACTCGCTAAAATACTAAAAGATGGTGTGGGCTTTCATATAATGATCCACCGATCATTATTTAAATTAAAGAAAACACATGAAACTCTAAAGTGTGTCTTTCGGATTAACAAGTTTAAATGTACATTTTTCTGACAAAGGACCAGTCAAATGAAGGAATATGAATTTGAGTTAAACTTACGAATTCTGATATTAAATGAATCAGCATCTGTAACATATTGAAAATATTATTATTTGTTTGAGCTATATATATATATATATATACAGGGATAGTTTCACCAAGTTATAAGGGTTGTAGCCGTTCAGATACCGCTAACTACCGTCCTGTCACCCTACTCCCCGTAATATCCAAACTTATGGAGCGCATAGTGACGGAAAATATAGTTCATCACAAAATATACAATCTGTCGCCCAGCATGGGTTTCGTAAAGCTCGCCTATGGTTGACAAAGTTGCTAACGGTATTAAATGATTGGACCCAAACGGTTGACGCTGGAACCAGTATGCACGCTTGCTATCTGGATATGTCGAAAGCTTTCGACAGAGTTGATCACTTCCTGTTGCTACAAAAGCTGAAACCGATTGGTATTGATGGGCAGCTACTCGTATGATTCGAAATCTATCTCAATGGGCGCAAGGCAACCGTTCGAGTTAACAGGGTACAATCACGAGCCATTGAAAACTCCAGTTGTGTACCGCAAGGTTCCGTTCTCGGTCCAGTGCTTTTCTTAGTTTACATCAATGATTTACCTGAGACTCTCTCATGCAAGGTAGTTCTTTTTGCGGATAATGTTAAACTTTGGATGTGAATAAAATCAACTGCGGACTGCGTAAAACTGCAAAGTGATTTAGATGCACTACACGAATAGTCAGTTAGAAATAAACTGCCGTTCAATTTTCAAAAATGCAAGTTACTGCAATACGGTAAGCTATTTTAGTGAGAATATCACTTCAGGCAGATAATTTTGAGCTGGACCGAATCGGAGAATGATCTTGAAGTCTGGATATATATATATAGTGTATGTATTTTATGTTGTTAACTGTATAATATGCTCACATATTTTCAAAACTTACGTGAGAAAATAATTATAAACAGCGTGAACAATGTCAACTTGGTCATTTTCAGTTTGCAGAACTAGTGTTGTTGACGAAAGGAACCCAATTTATATCTTTCGAAAGGCGCTTATCTCATCTTATTGGTTAATTCTGTCGCACGTGCAATGATGTTTGGATTGGTCAATTTATAAGTGGAAATTTCGAATTTGGTTTAGAAAATGTTTAAACTAGTTTTGTACAGTTTTTGATGAGAAATCGTAGAAAATGGTTTAGATTGAAAAGATGAATGTGCCTTCAAATTCGAGATTCATCTCTAATAAAAAGTAGTCTCAGAGTCTCATAGTCTAAATAAAATTAGATTCGATTCCACATTTACGCGATATATTAATTAACAATTCTCGTGCATAAATGTAGTTTTCTTCAATTTATTTCTAAAACTTAGTTAAATTTCCTAAGACGTCAATGATAGCAATATATTCTCAATAATCCCGTTAAAAGCATTTAGTATTGAAGTTTATGACATTAAAACATTTTTCCCAATAACAATAGCTAGAGTTTCAATAGGAAAATAAGTATTAATCCGTATCTCAATCCCCAAAGTCGGAGCATGTGTTATAGACAAATTTGAACAATATATCTTACATGTTGACTAGGAAAAATTAGGTTGACATATTGGTAGGATTTCTTTTTATCTTCAACAAAGAAAATAATGTTTTTCACCGAAAACGATTGCGTCACTTGTTGTTTCTCTTTCGTTTGCCAAAGTATCACTGTTTAAAATTGTTGAAATTTTGTTAAATACAATCGTTATTCAAAAGTTCTCTTTTCCTATTCCAATCAATATATTTAAAAATACATTTTGGTCGACGTTTTTAAAGCTCAGATATAGCAAATAACTTTGGCAGAAGCAAATCACAAGCTTGATTAGTAAGCACGAAATTTGGATAATACATTTCTCAGTTACAATTAGGAAATCGGATATTGATAAATTACTCGTGATATTTAATGAAATACATGAAATTATCTCTTCTACGTTTGAAAGAGAAATAATGTGCGCTTGGTTTGCCGCGATGTGTTACTAGCAAGTAACCGAAGAAAGCTTGGTTAGAACTATAATTCGAATAAAACGTGAGTGGGCTAGTTCACCCGCTTTATAAGGTCATGGAAATATTTGTATATGAATTTTAAACACGACAAAACCCGGATTTTCTATATCGAGCATCAAGGTGATACGAAGTTTCTTTAGTGTGAATAGTTATATAACATGCTTTATCGAAAAGCACATTGACACAACGGTACATTTTACAAAATGATTTAAGAAGCATTGATTATTCAACGTCAATTTGAGAAAGACGCCTTAAGAAAATTTCTTATTATGTAGCAAGAGCAATTGGTTAAATGGAGATTCAGCTTCGAAGAAGAGGGTATTGCTTTCAACAAAAACCAGTGATCGTACAGCAGTTTAAAGTCCGGAAATCTCGTAACGTAAATGTATTTAACAATTCACCTGCTTTTATGCTATATATATATATATATGACAAAATTAGTATATCAGCTCATATTCTATTCTAGTGTAAGCAGAATATCACCTAAAATTTCAGCATTTACACACAACTTTAAATTGCTATAGTTCTGGTCAATCATTTTATGTTTTCATTAACATAGTGTAACACGTTCAATATTTCTGTGAACTGGGTGAACTTGGTGAACTTGGTGAACTTTGTGAACTCTGTGAACGATTTTATCTTCAAAAACCAAGGTTCATTTCACGCTTGAATGATCGATCGTGGTGCGCACTTCAGACGGTGTCCATTTTGTATGTCAGAACAATTTTCATTTTCTAAAAGAATAATAACGATGATAAATGCTGTTATAAAATTATAAAATTATATATGCTCAATTGCTTAGTTGAAAAATAATATGATGTCGCGTTTTCTCACAAATGTGATAGTTTTGAACGGCTGTGTGAAGCTGCAACTCGCCTTAAAAATCTGTATCAAGTAACTATTAAAATGTTTCAATTTGATAAAGTTTTTCTTGACAAAGTTACCTTAGTACGATGGAAGTGTCAACCGATTCAAAGCTGTTTCGAATATCCAGAAACATATTAAAAATGGGCTGACTATACAATTTTCTGTTTTCTAGCATCTGAAGAATATAAATAATCTTGACCGCATGTCCATCATTTGACAGAACCAGCTTGCTCTCTGCGGATATATTTCTCTCGTACGAGAGACAGTCTGCTGATAACAAATAAAGTAATATCCTAGGGACCCCTAGAATTATTGATAAGCTGTGATAGTTAATAGATTCAAGATTCAAGATTCAAGACGGATTCAAGATGGATATGTTGTAACTCATTTGACATGGTCTATTATTATTGTGAACGTTTTTCTACGACGCAGGATACACTTGTTAGAACACAACTCTAAAGTTCGCATCCATTTCTTCATAAAATCAACCGAGAGTTTGTTTCGATGATAGTGATAATCCGGCCTTGTGTATTTCTCTGTATTTCTTCGACTGACTGATTTTTTTCTTTATTCACACGACTTAAATTGTTCTTTCTGTTATTACTGTCGATTTTGCAGATGTTTTTCATTCGGATATGGTTAATATTGCTGCGATGCTCTACGAGCACTCTCAATGGTAGACTCTATAGCGTGTAAGTTGGGGGTGCATTTTTGTATGGTTGTTTCCAAGGGAATCACGGCCGGGACGGTTTTAATAATATGCTCCCAATTCCAAAAATGCTGTAATGACACGCAACTCATATAGCCTCTGACAACCGAGTCCAGATCCTGGCCTGCACGCGTGGTACTGTGGGACACGACGAATCTGCTTCTACTGCCAGGAGAAAGTGTAAAGGCGGCAGACTGTCGCCTCAGAACCAGCTTGCTTTGGGCAGGTGGAGATCGTAATTCAATAAAAGCTGTCCACCTACTGAAAGAAAATCCATTATCTCAAATCTTACTGCGCTGTGGCTAAAATCAATCGTGGAACAAGCTTCATAAGTCAACCTTGAAGCAAAATCCGGCGGTGGAGTCTCCTTAGGCTGTTCAAAGTTGAATTCAACTTCGCCCAGTCAACTACTGTGAGGGCATCGATGTCCAAACTTATCGGCTTAGGTGTTTCTTAGGTTCCGGTTTTGTTGTGCGAAAGAGCAATTGCTGCGTGCACAACATCTATTACTCCACATTGAACTACCCTGGCGCACATCTCAACGCATAAATGAACATGACACTTCATTCCGATTATATTGATAATAACACGGGAAACACCAGATACCGGTTAAATGCTATGGCTTGAATAGCATAGAGCTCGGGGCCCGGGGATGCTTCCGTTAGTGAAAGAGATTTTAGGGTCTCATTAGACGGCTACGCCCACTTCAAGCTGGGTAGCCCCCAGTTAATAAAGTGCCATCTTGACACGGTCTGCTACTATCATTGGGTGCATGGAGATTAGGAATCAACCGATAAGCAGACTCTATTTCTAAGCACCAGCGAAACGAATTACTGAACAACAATGGTCTTTTCTGAAACTGGAAACCGTGCAGGCCCGGTCCATACTCCCAGGATTTCATGACGAAGTCCATAATATTAGAGGCGCAAGAAAATCTGCTGTGGATAACAATGAGCTGAAAAGGCTGAAGGTCAACGTGGTTGCCCTGCAAGAGACGCGGTTACAAGGCATTGGTATGATAACAGAATGAAAATACGTATTTTAGGAATGGAAGGTTTTCAGATGAGCCTTGACAGAATGTAGTTGAGTTGCTGTGCAAACAGCTTACTAAATGCAGCAGAAGACCGCAGCAGCGGGAGCGAACTTTTTTGGACTCTAACTCTGAAATGCATTACAGGTACCATTTAGTTTGTCAAAGTTTATGAGACGCCCGCTGTGAAAGACGCTTTTTGTCATAACCTCAATACGAACCTCAACAACGTCTACGAAATGGTGTAGTGCTATTAGAAGTTTACAATGTCAGAGTTGGTGCAGAATTCCAGTCTTGTCAAAATTGTCTTGGGTGCCTCGGAGTAGGTAATACCACTGAAAATGTAAACGCATTTTAGAAATGTGCATACAGTTCAGTCTTTGTGTCAGTAACCTTTTTTTTAACAAAACCATAGCATAAATTCCCTTAAAACATTTTCGCTCTAAGCAATGTGTTCAAATTGAACTTATGATTTTTAGGCGCACAAATATATCGAGCGTATTCTCCATTAGATCATATCAAAGCAGAGTTTGCGATACCGATCATTCGCTCGTTTGCGCAAAACTGAAGTTTTCCTAAACTATTGTTCACCGCGCCAAATTGTCTGCTTAACCAACGATAGACGTCACTCGAATGTGGAACCCTAATCTAGCTGCTGGGTCTCTGTAAAGTTCAACGAGACACACCACTCGAATTGGCTTCAGAAAACTGGGAATCGCTCTCCTTAAGACTGCTTAAGCCAAGTCTCACTTTCCAATTACGACCCGAAGAAAACTCGAACGATCGACTTATTCGAAGCAAAAGCTTCCGAGATTACTGCTGTGAAAAAAGTTTAGCATTCTTGGAGTTCAAATTTATGCCAACAGATGATAAATTACGACTTCTAAGAGAAGCTAGAATTTAGGTCCCATATAATCTATGACAATAAGCAAATGACTGTTGGACTAAAATTGAACACAATATCCAAGAAGGTGTGGATAATAGAAATTTTCACGGTAAGTATGTTGGCATCAAGAGAGCCATTCGTCCAAACAAACATAAAACGGTCCCCATTAAGTCTGTATATGATAACCCGATTGTCGACTAAACTCAGCAGATGAATAGATGAGTAGACCAATTCTCCTCTCTCTACTCTAGTGACAGTATGGTTGTACCGCAGGTATTCGTTTTCGATTAAAGCCATTGGGCTTTAGAAAGTGTTTAAGAGAATGGCATTCAGTATGAAAGAATTTGAATGCCAACAGGAGTTCACTTTTTATCCGTCGCCGGGTAAAATCATGTAGTTTTAGTTTTAACATTCTCTCTGTATCGTGAGACAAAGTTCGTCACACGATGATAAATACCGTCCAGTAGTTCGATACCCTTTCCCAGCCATGGTGCCCAGGCTTGGATAAAATATCACATCACAGGACGTCTGTACCTATTGATAAATCGGGGTAAGTTTTTTGGCGTGAAAATCCTGAATAACCTTTTCTGAAGATTCAGTATATGGCAGGATTTATTGACCACCTTCAGACTCTGTTTTCCAGGCCTAATTATACACGACATTTCGATAACGAGAGCTTTTACTACGATGGACCTGACGAGATCTTTGGTACCAGCTGATACGTGTGGTACAGAAATTTTTCAAGTTGCAGCATTTAATATTTCGCAGGGTTAAATGGTAACTCATTTGTCTCTGACCAAAGATTGATTGACATGCCTGGAACGCATCCATATTTGATATCATCATCATATATTAATATGTTACATACAATATTCTCTATTAAGTCGTTCGTATACACCAAAAACAGAATAGGTCCAAACACCGAGCCTTGCGGACAAATATATCACTAAGATAGTTCATTATCCAATTCAGCAACATTCCCGTTATTCCATTAGCTTCGAGCTATTTTATTAGAATGTGATCATTGATGCTATCGAAAGCTTTCGAAAGATCGATGTAGCAAGCACGTACTGACTTCCCTCCGTATATTTCCTTGGTTCGAACGACGTAAAAAGGTTATATAAACAGTAACGATTTCTTCGAAAGCCGTGTTGTGCTGTAGTAAACATATTTTGGTTTTCAAAATGTTCTCTTATGCGCGCAGTCAAAATGCGTTCAATTAATTTAGAGATCACCGGAAGTTGCGTTACCGCTCGATAATTTGATATGTCTGAACTGCCACCGCCTATAAAAATAGAAGCTATTATCTCTGCTTCCAGTGCTGTGCTATTTTTCCTCCATGTAGGCCTAACTTGAATAGGCGCGTGAGAGGAGCAGTCAAAGCAATGCGACACCTGCGAAGTATGGCGGAGGTCATTTTCCCTGCACCAGGGGACTTTTTTCGTTTAGTTTACAAAGTTTCCTCCCAAAAAGTATTTCATTATTTTGTAAAATTGCGAGAGACCGAGTTTCCCAGTATAATGCATAGGCCAGATTTTGATATTCATCGTTACCGAATAGCTGTGGGCAGCGTTTGATGAAAGCGTTTGGGATCACTTGTCATGAATCCTAACCAAACTAAAAAAACTTATTTGAGTGAAAAGACGCTCCTTCCACAAAATCTAAACACTTGGAACAAATTTGTGTAGCATCAGCGGCATCAAAAATTATGCTTTGAGAGGATGGCGACCCATGGAAACGCAGACGTCTCATCCAATTATGATGAAGATGTAGCCACATGGGGCATAGTATGTGCAAGAAATGATTCGGAGAGACGGACGCGATTTTATATTCTATCCGAGTACAAATGAACCTGTAAGGCAGGTTAACCGTTGTGTGGAATGCGACATCGGCGCATGGTTGCCGAGAACGTGTCCATAAAATGAGATCGAGGAAATCGTGTAGACATATGATCAATATAATGGAGATCGACATGAGGTTGCGTATGGCCAAGTGGGAATTCTTCATTTTCATGATTCGAGATAAGGTCGAATTATGCCCAGATAGGGAAGCATTTGTTGATTAAAACAGATAATATTTTGACATAATTCTCATTAAAATCACAGAAATGAGAAACCACTGAGTAAAATCATTACTCAAATGACCTAGGCAAATTCTAAACCAAAGTCTGCGGAGTAAACCTTAGTTTTATACGTACCAACTTCTCTGATTCACGGTAACGCTTTTTGTAGCTAAGCAAAAATATGAATTATATGAGTGGTATAAAGTCTGTATTGACAGGAGACTGGCAAAAGTTGCACTCATCAGCATTTCTTAGGAACCGCCACTTGAAATCTTTTTCAAGGAGGAACCTCGCTTTGTCCGGATAAAAATGCAATCTGCGGACGACGTGGAAAATATAATCCTAAATGCCAAATTTCTTATAGTTTTTTCAGAGCCTAAGTGCTGTATTCTTGAAGATCTACCATGGTGAGAGACAAAATTTCATCGCAGAAATCTCGAGAAAAAATAATTCAAAAGTCTACTACTCTTAAAATTTTGTTGTGCTCACATCCCGATCCTTTACACATAACCAGTTTCTTTCTCTTTGCCGACATCAGGTGGAGACAGTTAGATCAGTTTCAGTGAGCCTCCGACTTGGATTTCAAGTGTACATCGCAAGAACAATCAGTCAAATCTAACAGATTACAAGCTGTAACGGGTCTGAGTGACTCTTCTGTATTTTTGAGACGCAGTAGTCACTAACCGCTAGCAGATAATGGGGGTGAATTTTTAGTCGACAAATTAGCCCTAATTGAAAGACTAGGGCAGATTCAGCATTGGCAGATTGATTACACATGATACGGCACGTAGTGAAACAAACTTGTAAACTTTATAAAAATGAAGATTGACGAGAATTCACAGATTGTTTTAAAAAGATCCCAACATGACCTTTGTTTGCTTGTTCGCAACAGGTCAACGAAGTTGATAATGTTGGCATCATTTTTGTATGGTATGCATTAGATTGGCTTCGCCGAAACGATTACGAAGCACACCAATTGATGCTGCTGTTGAAAATGGAACGCAACCCTTAGGTGATATAAATAACATGGAAGCAAAATTAAACTTCAAACCATAATCATGAGAATAGAGTTTGCAATGAATCGGTTATAGTAAGTTTTTGGTAACGTTTCGCTTCTGAACACAGAAGCTTCGTCAGACCAAGGGTGTCGGTACGAACAGTAAAAATGGCATTCTCTTGACGAATCCTGAGTTCACTAAGCTACACAGGGGAGATCAAGATAATTGATCACACCTCTCAATTGCTGTGTTCATTCCTAATTGTTTATTAATTGTTCCGGTCAGCGTATGCCGACACACGGCTTACGTAATCATGTGCGTATTAGGTGTGATGTTCGTTAATCCTAATCCGCTGCAAAACCGAACGCCAGATTAAACAAGGTTATACTTGTATGCCAACTGTTATATAGGGTTCGTACAACGAACCACGATGTTCAGACACAGAATCACAAAGTGATTCTTGGTCAAAGAACTCAAGGCGCTTGTGGATGACCAAAGTAATGTGTTGCTCACATCCCAGATTGTTGAGATATCCGCCCCATCCACCTTGTTCACCGCATTCGCCCCAGCCTTTGTTATTTCAACAGCCTCGGCGTGAAGTCTTCCCCTATAAGATTTCACACCCCGTCTTATCACTTTCACGTTATCAAGATCAACGCTGTGTCCAGTGTCTAGCAGGTGTTCAGCTAGGGCCGAATCCCGAATCAATGATTGATATTCACTGGGATTGCGGGGTCGCTTTCCCACTCGTTTCCTGTGTTCGTTCAACCTAGTGCAGAGTACTCTAGACGTTTGCCCAATGTAAACACCCGCGCAACCCTTGCAGTTGATTCGGTAGATGCAGTTCGTCGCACAACCTAAAGGAGTCTTATTTTTGAGATGCATTAATACGGAGCGGTGAGTTCTACCTGCCTTATATGTTACTCTAATAGCTGCGCTATTCAATAGTCGACTTATTCCTTCGGTGGCGCTTTTGACATACGGTAGAGATACCGTAGCTCGCCAAACCTATTCCCTCTTCGGTTGCGGATATTTAACTCGGTTCAATTGGCGTTTAATTAAGCTCTTGGGGTACCTATGATTTACAAGTCGGCGACTGACTTCTTCATAAGCTCGTCTCTTATCTGCATCATCCCCGCAGAGGTGGTCAACCTTTTAGAATAGCGATTTTGCTATGGACTGAAACACCTTTTTAGCGTGCGCAGATGTGAATCTAACAATGGCATCCGTGTCGATAGGCTCACGATATACCGTTGTTCTTATCTTGCCGTTGTCTTTTTGCGCGAGACAGTCCAAGAACGGAAGTGTCCATTCCGTAGACTCGGTTTCCTTTGTGACCTGGATTTTTGGATTCAAACTATTGAGATAACTATGAAATGCTTCTAGTCTGTTTCGCTTTATGATGACGAATGTATCGTCGACATAGCGCCACCATAATTTTGGTTTTAACGCTTCGTTTCTCAAAGCTAACTCTTCGAAGTGTTCCATGTACATATTCGCTACCACTGGATAAATGGGTGAGCCCATCGCTAAACCATCGTTTTGCTTGTATAGCTGTCCATTAAATAAGAAGTGGTTCATATTTAGACAAATTGCTACACCGTTGATGATTTGTTGTACACTCAAGTTGGTACGATCCTTCAGGGTCTTTTCGGAGTTGAGTGATTTCCTCACTAATTCTAAAGCGCTTGTAGAGCTCAATTAAACGCCAATTGAACCGAGTTAAATATCCGCAACCGAAGAGGGAATAGGTTTGGCGAGCTACGGTATCTCTACCGTATGTCAAAAGCGCCACCGAAGGAATAAGTCTAATATTGAATAACGCAGATATTGGAGTAACACATAAGGGAGGTATATCTCACCACTCCGTATTAATGCATCTCAAAGATAAGACTCCTTCAGGTTGTCCGACGAGCTGCATCTACCAAATCAACTGCAAGGGTTGCGCGGGTGTTCACATTGGGAAAACGTCTAGAGAACTCTGCACTAGGTTAAACGAACACAGGAACCGAGTGGGAAAGCGACCCCGCAATCCCAGTGAATATCAATCATTGATTCGGGATTCGGCCCTAGCTGAACACCTGCTAGATACTGGACACAGCGTTGATCTTGATAACGTGAAAGTGATAAGACGGGGTTTGAAATCTTATATGGGAAGACTTTACGCCGAGGCTGTTGAAATAACAAAGGCTGGGGCAAATGCGGTGAACAAGGTGGATGGGGCGGATATCTCAACAATCTGGCGTTCGGTTTTGCAGCGGATTAGGATTAACGAACATCACACCTAATACGCACATGATTACGTAAGAAGTGTGTCGGCATACGCTGACCTGAACAATTAATAAACAATTAGGGATGAACACAGCAATTAGGTGTGATCAATTATCTTGATCTCCCCTGTGTAGCTTAGTGAACTCAGGATTCGTCAAGAGAATGCCATTTTTACTGTTCGTACCGACACCCTTGGTCTGACGAAGCTTCTGTGTTCAGAAGCGAAACGTTACCAAAAACTTACTATAACCGATTCATAGCAAACTCTATTCTCATGATTATGGACTCTTGATCGGTCTCGAATATATTCAAATACTTTTCTAAAGTTCAAACTAATTATTTTTTGTCGTTCATAGTGCTGAAAACTCAATTAAAACACCGTTGAAAACCGCAAATGTTCTCAGGATAGATTGCATTAAAGTGTGCGTGTGCCAAACGTTTAAGTGAAACCGTGTGAGTATACTGGCGACAGAGGAATGGAAATGTTGGGAGAAAGTTTGATAAAAATTTTCGAACATTTGATGAATTGATTGTTGCAGTTAATTGCTCAAACTGAATGTAGAACATCCCCAGTGAGTGGTTCCAAAAGACGCTGGAACGTATCGCCCGGTCACACTATACCTGTTATTGGTAAGGTAATGGAGCGTATAGTCTCAGAAGGTATGGTCACACTTTCATACGCGTAATTTGTTTTCGGCATCGCAGCATGGATTTCCTTCGGAAGACTGGACGAAAATATTGCATGGATTTAATTACTTTCACGTTTGTTTCTTGAGCATTTCTACTACTTTTGAAAGTGATAAACAAAAATCGTTTCTAAAAAAACTGATGCGTTTAGAAATCTGTTATCCACTACGTAGTTGGGCGAATATTTTCAGATCGTCAAGCACGAGTTCGAGTTTATTGATTGCTATCTAAAAATATTAAAACCACCAGCGGACTATCATAAGTATCTGTTCCGTATTCAACCCGAAAGAACATGCAATAAGCATCCCAAGTCAAACACTTTCAACCACGGTTACCATGTGTGAAATAAATGTCACTTCTAAACTCGTATTTCAAGGTTTATTTAATCTTCAACTCGGAGAGTCTTCTGTAGGAGATAGAATATCCCGCTAATATTGAAGCAATGTGCGAATTTGATACACAAAGCACTCGCATACCTGTTCAAGCAAACACTGGCAAATGAAGTGATTCCTACTGATTGGAAACGCGGAATAATTTATCCTATTTGTATAGGTGGTAATAGCTACGCTGTTTCTAAGGATCGAACTATTACTCCGTTACCCCTTATTTCAAAATAACTTGAGCGCCTCATTGTTGACGATTTGATGAAACGTTTCGAAAATAATCTGTTGCTTTCAAGGAAACAGCGTTGATTTAAACGCTACATGATTAGACAAAATCTGTAGATAAAGGGCTAGCAATACTCCCCTGATACTTAGATATAACAAAAGCATTCGATTCTGTTGAACATACCCTACTTCTGCAGAAGATAAAAAGGCTCAGTATCTCTAGAATTTTGTTGATTTGGCTAAATAACTACAAACAAATCGCACTACCCAGATTCGTGTTGATGCTCCATTATCAGAACTTGCCACGATCCCCTTTCTGGCTTATGTGATGAAGTACGAGAAATAGTTCGATGTAACATTACGTTATTTTCGGACGACACAAAGATAATGTTTTGCATCCAGTAGCCTAGAAGAATGTCTGCTATTACAAAAGATCTTGATACGCTTCACAGCTGCTCGTTGAAGAACAAACTGCCATTTAACTTCAACAAATGCAGGATAATGAATGTGGGGAATCTAGTGGAATTCACATTACATATAGGTTCACATGTCCTTGAAAATTGCAGTGAAGAAAAATATATGGGTGTCTGGATATGATCCACCTTAAAAAAATTCACTTCAAACTGACAGTGTCATTAAAAAAGCAACACGTGTCCTAAATGTACTCAAACGGGTATTTGGGAAATTTTCGCCCAAGATATTCCGAATGATCATGAATACGTACTTGAGAACAGTTAGGGATAACGGTGTGCAGTCATGGTCTCTGTGAATCAAGAAGGATGCAGAACTTAAACAGCGAATCTATCACCACTCAAGAAAACTAGTTCTGAGCATCCGAAACAAGCCTCACAACGAAAGGATAGCTCAACTGATTCTGTTTGACTTTCCCTATCGACGAATCAGAGGATACCTTATCTTAATTTACAAAACATTCCATACCCCGAACCATCCCTTACATAATTATTTCACGCGAAGCGATCCGAGAAATTATTGAGCCCATGAATATGTACTGGTGTTACCCCATTCACGCCTGAACTGTAGAAGTTGTTTTTACTCTGTCCGCGTCTGTTTTACTTGGAACAGTTCATCTTCAACCGTTGCTCACTCCACTAAATTGCATGAATTTAAAACGAAATTAGAAGAATTTTTATTGAAATATTCGTTTCCCAAATACTTATATACTGCTTAATCTACTTTCTTATCTTATTTATACACTTACAACTTAATTTCTACCATCCTATTGTTGTTGTTAAGCTTGTTGCTTTTTAGACCATTAAAAACTTTGAATTATCTTGAATTATCATAAACAACACACGACCGATTTCGAGCTGTTTGCACTAATCAAGGAGGTACAGTAAAATAACAATCGGCATGCACTTGATACAATGTTAGAATAGATTAATCTTGAGAGCCACTGTTTTAATTGATTGTCAAAAACTTCTTTTCATTCACATTTGTAAAACACATATAGGTCGATAGATGCGTCCATAGAGATTCTAGTATATTAACACGCTATGCAGATTTCTTCTAATCTATACTCCTAGGTTTGTTTTCCAGAGAGTTTCATGCCAAGTTTTTGTTTTCATTCGATATGTCCAAGATACATTCTTGCCAAGTTTGGAAGTATTGTTTTTCCTTCTGCCGAGTGGAATATCATTGCCAGCCACACTGTGTGTCACGTCCAAATTCATTTGGTCGATTTCACAGTATTCAATAAATCTGATTCGCGTTCAAAATTTTCATATCAATCGCGAGCATAACCATTCCCTATTATATGAGAGGAAGTGAAACATTCATGTATAAGATATAAGAAGTGTGTCTTGCATAAATTATTAAAGGACTGCGCTGTTAAATTTAGTATTATTGGACAGCAATCCGTTTACCCCTGCTGCCGATCTAACTCTAGTCAAACAACCATGAGACGAGTGGATCACAGATTCGTAAACGCATCCGTTGTTGTAGAAACAGATGGTGAGAGACCAGGTCAAAAGCGTTGAAATGTTCAAGTAACAAACCTGAATTCTATCACCTCTAATCAATTTTTTTCTTCCGAACGTCTAATGATTCTAGGTGATATGATAGACAAGAGCGATAAGATCAATATTCATGCTGTTTTAACGAAAACAAATTAGCGTATCGATGTGTGAGACCGTCATTTCTAAGAATTTAGGCTTTGTGACCATAATATGAACTGGGAATAATGTAATGGGACATTAATTTACAGCATCAGATCGGCAACGGGCTTTGAAGTTAGGTGTAATCACGCCGGGATTTCAATCGGTTGGTACCTCTACCTTAAGCGAGGAATAGTTCACAAATCTGTAGATGACGGTGCCCAATGATATACGGTGTGATTCTGTTTGAGCAACTGACTTGTGACAATCTCTGAATTGTTAGTATTAGATAGGTTGGGAATCCGTGCAGAATTACCATTTCTGAATCATATCAGATATTTACTGCTTTGTTCATATGCAATAGGTACCGCCTAACCTAACGGAGGGAGTAGTCGAGAATTTAAAACATCAGCCTTACCTCAAGACGGTTCCGGGTTCAAAAACAGATCCGAGTGTGAATATGAACTGATGATGAGCTCAAATAAGTGCCAAACATCAATTCAGTACATACTTTGGATGGTTCTCCACTTGAAATCTGAAACAAACGTACTGGTGAGTAGTCTATAACTAAGAATAATTTCTCGGGAATTCCAATTGAACCGTCTATGGAATTATCGAAATTTTTCCAAATCGTTCAATTCTTGAGGGGCGTGAATACTCACAAAGTTCCACTAGAACATTTGTCATGAAGAGTTTAGAGTGAAACATAGCTAGTGATTTTGCGGTTTTCATCGACATTTTGACTACAAAAATTCCTGATTTTGTGAGTGCTTTCGCATTCACGATTTATATAATAACATAGGTTTTCATACCATTCTCGACAGCAGCATTAATTGGTGTGTTTCCTAACCATCTCAAATAAGTGAATTCAATGTTTTGCGTTTCATACTAAAAGGTTGCCAAGAATCAGGAGTATTTCTGGCATTGTTAAGCATTCACTCTGCTCGCTTCAACCTCCTCCTTTTTTGTTACGAACAATAAAATCTAAGTTCATGTTTTGATCGATTTGAAAGGATATGCAAGTTCTCGTCAACCTTCAGTCTCATAAACTCTGTAAGTTGTTATTTTTACTTGTAAAATTTTAAGAAATCTGTCTGCTAATGCATAATCTGCTTGAGTGTTTCACTCAGGGACTATTTATCTAGCCGAAAAACAATCTATTTCACAACATCCGATCACTTTGAACTTCATACGCAAGCGAACATAAGAATTCAATGCCAACAAAAACCAATTACATCCGGGACTGCGATCGCTTCGACAGATTGTTCTTCCAATGTTAACTCCTAATCCAATAGGGAGAGGCTATCGGCAACGCTTATCCACCTGCATTCGTCAACATGTTTGTAAAAAGAGACTGAATGTAATAACTATCTTAATTGGTAAAAACACGTTTGTGAGCAGTGTTCAAGATTCAAGATTCAAGATTCAAGATTTTATGGTTGAAAAAGCAATTACTTTACAATAACCATGCAGTTGAACTATAGGTACAAGTGTATATGTGTATAGAAAAATGTCAAAATCAAAATAATTCTGGTAACGATAGATTATAAATAGTTCGGGGCATAATTTGGATTGGCTCTCAGGAAATCGTCTAGTTTTAATTTAAATATAGAAAAAGTGTTTGAGCTTACCAAATCGGCTGGCAGGGAATTCCAAGCGAAACAAATACGCACAGAATAAAAATACCTGCGACAGTTCTGATTGGAGTGGGGTATTTCCAACTTGCAGTTGTGACCGCGGTTGTTGCTGGATGTTCGTCGGTGAAATAGTATATCCAAAGGGTGGGAAACACTGTTAAGGATTTTGAATGTGAGGAGGAGGTCGGCTCGCAGTCTCCTTTGTGCAAACGTCGTCAGCTTCAGTTTACTTAGCCGGTCAGCGAATGGTAGGTTTTCGAGCCCAATGACCAGCTTTGAGGCTCTGTGGTGTATGCGATCCAATAGTGAAATGTCTTTTTGAAGCCATGGAGTCCAGGCTTGTGAAGCGTAATCAGTAAGCGGGTGTATGTACGTGTTCATCATCAGAGAAAAACATCTCTGGGAAAAACGTCCGAATATCCGCCTTAACACACCGAGCATCCGAGACGCGCGTTTGTAAACGGCTTCGCATTGTAGACCATTTTTCAGGCTACCGCAAATCCAGACACCCAGGTCTTTTTCTTGTTTGGTGTACTCCAGGATATTGTTGCCAAGCTTGTATGAATGAGAAAAGCTTAGCACACGACCAATGTGCATGATTTGAGACTTCTGCATGTTTAGCGGTAGGTTATTTTCAGATAACCACATTTGCACAGCATCCAAGTCACTTTGAAGCACACTGCAATCCTCGGCAGTGCTGATTTTTTTCCATATTTTTATGTCATCTGCGAACAGAACCATCTTACTGCCGCGTGGTGTTGGCAGGTCATTCATATAGATCAGAAACAGTATCGGTCCGAGCACGGATCCCTGTGGAACACCGCTAGTGACGTCGATTTCCTTCGATAGTATACCGTCAACTCGAACCCGTATATGTCTTTTGCTGAGATAGTCTCGCAGCAAGTCGTACAGTCCTCCAGCAATACCGTGTTTCTTTAGCTTGTTCAGCAGTAAGTTGTGATCAACTCTGTCAAAAGCTTTAGAAATGTCTAAGTAGCATGCATGAATACTGCCTCCGGCGTCCACTACACTAGTCCAGTCGTCCAAACATGTCAGCAAATTAGTTAGACAAGAGCGGTTTCTGCGAAATCCGTGCTGGGCAATTGTCAAGAGTCCGTTCGATTCCAGGTGGCGCACTACTTCTGCAGTGATTATGCGCTCAAAAACCTTCGAAACCGAAGACAGCAATGTCACAGGCCTGTAATTTTTTACTTCAGAACGGCATCCACTTTTGTAAATTGGTGTAATTATTCCCAGCTTCCAATCAATTGGTACCATTCCGACTTGAAGCAATTCGCTAAACAGACGAGATAAAGGTCCCGAGAGCTGCGCATGACAGCTTTTGAGGAGCTTCGGTGAAATTTCGTCTGGTCCCGGAGATTTCTTTGCGTTTAACTTTCTTAAGTGCTGCGCAACCACCATCGGAGTAATTATTATTTCACTCAGAGTGGGACGATCATATCGAATGCTTGGTTCCTGTTCGTGCTCTGCGGATTTCGGTGCAAATACTCCAGCATAAAAGTCTGCTAACAAATCAGCGGTTTGTTCAACGGATTCTGTGAAGCCGGACGAAGTTTTCAGGGCAAAGACTCCTGGTTTAATATTTGTTCTATCGTTTACAAGTCTATACAAGAGCTTCGGATTCTGGTGCATCTGAGTAATCAATTTCGATTGGAACTCTTGTTTATCATCTCGAATTAAGCTGATAACTTTGTTTCTCAGTCGTGTAAATTGTGCCCAAGAATCAGCTGTGTTGGTAGCCTTGTGAAACTCCCACGCTACTGCCCTTTGTTTCATCCACTTTTTGGTCCTGCTACGTAGCTTGAATTTGTTACGTCGAGGATTTTTCTTCGGGACGAGCTTTGAATGTTTCTCTAATATAAGTTTCAGGTGTTGTAGGAGAGAGCGCCAATGACTGTCTGAATCGGAATAATCCAACTGTATGAGACTAATGCTTTGAAGCTCTGCACAAAGGGTACGGTAGTTTACCTTTCTGAAGCATTTCATTCCGTCAAATTTGCGCCTAGCACTACAAACGTAGTAGAATTCTAGGACAACGTGGTCGCTCCGTCCGATCGGCGGTTTATAGATGATAGTTTCTACAGCGGTAGGATCAGATGTAAGTATCAAGTCCAAGGTAGACGGCCTGTCAGCTCCCCTCATACGAGTAAATCCTTTAACGTGGTTATAGAGGGGTGTGTAATCCAAGACTGCTCGAAGTTCGTGTTCAAATGTCTCTGGTGGATGATCATCACGGTTATATAGCTGAGGAAGGTTGAAGTCTCCCATTATCAAAATTTGAGTGTTATATCGCGTTGTTACATATTGCAAAGCAGTAATCAGTTTATTGTTCAGGTCGAGGTTCGCGGTTGGAGAACGGTAAATCACTCCAATAACGCACTGGTCACCAGAAGTAAGAGTTATAGAACACCAAAGCGTGTCGGGTATATCCAGATTTTGGTCATTCATAACTCTGCAAATAAATGATTGTTTGCAGTAGAGTGCTGCTCCTCCGCCATCACTCAAACGGTCACGTCGAAATAAAGTCATGCTTGGTAAAGAGAGTTCTAGATCAGAAAACGAGGTAGTGAACCACGTTTCTGTTATGGCAACTATGTCTGGGTTCGTTTCATCACAAATCTCGGAGAGTTCGTGCAGCTTATTGATCAGGCTGTTTGCGTTCGTATAGATGCACTTAATTGTGTTTTTTATGAGTAATGACGGGGTGTAAGCTGTTTGGTTTAGCAGTTTGCTAGAGAGACTTTGTGTGTTTGTATATAAACAATCAATAAAGTTTGTAGTGTTCATATCACGAGAGGTTATTGGGGGTCCGACTCTGTCAGAGTCGGAATGCTCACGTTTTTTTGAAGTGGCGCATGAGGTTCCAATTGAACTGTGACACTTGGCGTAGGTTGATCAGTACTATCCGTTTGCTGAATTTCGGTTTTGATCCTGGGCAAGCTTAACTTTACGTTTGGGGGTAGGTTTTTTCTATTAGCTTTCCATTCACTTTTGATAGTATCAGTCATTTCGGTTGTGAAGAAGGTTAGCTTTAAAGGGCTAGGACCTTGCCCTTTATAGTTGGCAGATCGCGGTATCCTAAAAGCATCCACAAGTACGGTATTTTTAATACCAATTGTTTCGGCTAGATATTTCCACTGTTTGTGGTCGTGCTCAGACTTTTCTTGAGAAGGTACGTCAGCAGCATCTTCTGGAACACCAAGAATTACAATACTTCTTGGATTACGTTCTTCACGAGATTTCTGCGACGACTTTCGCTCCCACCATGGTAGGTCTGCATGGATACGACATTTAGTCTCTGGAACACCTCCAAGAATGTAAGCATTTAAGAGTACGTTTTCCACGTCCTCCGCAGATTGCAGCGTTATTCTTAGAAGGCGAGGATCATCCGTATGAGGAGAATTCAGGTGGCGATTTAATCGAACTATTGATGAGGGTGTAACCGCGGCCAATCTCATCTGACTGCAGACTTTAAACCACTCAGCTAAGTCATGTTTTTGCTTAGCTTCAAACAGCGTTTCCTGCGACTCGGTCACGTTTGTACATATAACGCTTAGGTTTACACCCGCGGACTTTATTTTATAATTTGACTCAGTCATTTTAGTAGTGGATTTTTTGAGTCCTTTCTCGGTTCCGTTATGTCGAGGGGTCACTGATCCCAACGAACGCTTCCCCGTTTTAGTCGCCATATGCGCGGTTATCTGGGCAAATGTTGGCCTGCTCGAGTACGATGTATTATCTACCGGCTCTTCGTTACTGAGATGCAGGATAGGCATGCAAAATCGCGCACAATAAATATTGTTGTTTGCTAGGTGTGAGTTAAGCGCCGAACCAATTTGAGCAATCTTTTGCTGTTTGATTCCGTAGAATCTGTAGATCACACCAATCATACAAACATCACCAGAAATCACATATACACAACTCCAAATATTCTTAGCGAGGGTTATATTCTTATTTTTATTAAACGGCACTGAAAGCGGTTATTATGATAAAAGTCAAAACCACCTCCACTACAATCTCAATCCCTTATGAGAAAATTATTAAAATTATAAACGAGGTAATACTTGTATGCCAACTGTTATATAGAGTTCCTACAACGAACCACGATGTTCAGACACAGAATCACAAAGTGATTCTTGGTCAAGCACTCGAGACGCTTATGGATGACCAAAGTAATGTGTTGCTCACATCCCGATCCCTTACACACCACTACCGTCTGTCTGTCTGTCTGTCTGTCTGTTTGCCGTCGTCAGGTGAAGACAGTAAGATCAGTTTCAGTGAGCCTTGAAAGAGTGGATTGAAGGTAAACATGGTTATACTTGTATGCCAACTGTTATATAAGGTTCGTACAACGAACCACGATGTTTAGACACAGAATCACAAAGTGATTCTTGGTCAAGCACTCGAAGAGCTTATGGATGACCAAAGTAATGTGTTGTGTTTTCGTTTACAAATAGATTCAGGTGTCTCCGTTAGTCTCATTTCGCGTGGTTAAGTAAAAAAATGAGCCCCTATCTGACACTCGATTCGCTTTGCGAATGTGAAACGGTACGAATGTCAAGCCAATTAGAAAATGTACGGCGTCCCTGCGCAATCCATTAAGCGGTTGGCATATAGAACATGTAATGTACGTTGTTGATGGGAATATTTTAACGCTGTAGTAATAATATTGATTCGGACCTAACAGACATTTGTCGGAAGTATCAGTGTTTTTTATGATAAATTAGAGAAGTTGCCCGGACTTTGTAAGTTGTCAATTGATCCGAATTTAACACCGGTCGTGTTACCGATACGTCGTTTACCCTTTACAGTGAAGGACAGATTTTAGTTGGAATTGAACAGACTACAGCTCGTTGGGGTTATCAGGAGATTGCAAGAACCTACTGAATAGGTCAGCCAGGTTACCGTGGTAACAACAAAGACAGATGAAATGCGATTATGTATCGACCCGAACGTTTTGAACTCAGAACTCAGAACTCAGAAAATTGTATGGTAGAAAAAGCATTAAGCTTAACAATAACCATAGGATGACAAAGTATATGGAACATATAAGATTATACAAAAAATATAAAATATCTCAAAAATCAATAGGGACATTCGCATACCGCATGGTTCTTCATAAAATCATCGAGTTTGGAAGCGAAAACCTCAACAGATTCTGATCATGTGATTTCTTCAGGCAAATAGTTCAAAGTGAAACAAATTCATACGGAGAAAAAATTACGACGTATATCCAATCGAGAATGCGGAATGCTTAAAGCCTTTGAATGGCCCTTATGCGAGAATATTCCAGACTTCTGTTGTAAGAAAATACTTTGCCGAGATTCTCTGATATTTCACTAAAGTGGATCTGTCTTCAGAGTTTCGGCACGTGTGTTTGGACGGTAAATTCAATTTTTTGACGACATTCGGATCCCACTTTGGAAGGTTTCGTTGGCTTCGTTTAGCATTTGGACTGAAAGTTTCGAGCGAGATATTTCAGAAAAGCTGCTACAGGCCATAGAAAACATTACAGGTGCAATTTATATAGCGGATGATGTTTTAGTGTACGATAAAACAAAGGCAGAACACGATCAGAACTTAGACAATGTTTTTCAACGATGTCTCGAACTGGGCATTAAACTCAAAAAACCGAAAATTGAATATTGCTTTAATGAGGTAACATTTCATAGTCATGTCCTATCAAGTGACTGTATCAAGCCAGATCCGGCAAACGTAAAGGCCATTAAACCCATGCCCCCTCCTACAGATGTCAAGAGTATAGCTCTTTTTAACGTATGATGAACTACCTCAGCCGTTTTAGCCTTGTTTATCACACATAATGGGACTGATCAGACAGGTGACACTTAAAGATACACCTTGGGTCTGGGGGACACAGCAAATACAGGTCTGGGAATAAATCAAAATACTCATATCGAATACACTTGTTTTACGATATTACGTCCCTTGATTGGAATTAGTGATACAGTGTGAAAGTAGCCAAAACGGTATCGGTACCGTACTTCTGCAAAACGAACAACCTAGATTTTCGAAGTCGAACGATGAGCTATGCGGTTTCTCGCTATGCACAGATTGAGAAAGTATGCGGGTAGTCGTATTCGCGATAGAAAAAAATCAATGATTATACATTTGGCCGAAAGACAAATAATAATAATAATAATAATAATAATAATAATAATAATAAATAAATAAATAAGCCTCTGACCACAATAGTTAAAAAACCACTCGATAAAGCACTGCGTCGGCTACAGTCAATGCTAGTCCGACTGCAGAAATACAATTTCGAAATCATTTACAAGCCGGTTAAAAGGTGGGTCCTTGCGGACACTCTATCGAGAGCTCCATAGCCGCTGCTAACCTGAATCTTGTAGAAGTACACTTTATGCTTGCAGAAAGCGATATCAAGTTGCCACGAATCCGACAATCTATGGCTGAGGATGACAAAATGAAAAGCTCGAGGAACAGATGATCAAAGCCTGGCTAGATAGTATCGCGATTTTTGACGAACTCATTCGACCTTATTACAAAATCCGAGATTAATTATCAACTGAGGATGGCTTGATCTTCCGGTGCGAGCGACTGGATATCCCATGATCGGCCCGAAAGTTCATGTTTCGGGAGTTACATCGATCTCATTTGGGGATCCACGGTTGCACTAGAAGAGCGAAGGATGCGGTTTGTTGGCAGGGGTCAGTTGCCAAGTAAAGGATTTCGTCTCTAAGTGCCCAAAATGTAACAAGTTCGGGAACCGCCAAGTAAAAGAACCTATGTTTTGTCGTAAAATACCAGAGCGCCCTTGGCAACATATTGCAGCTGACCTGTTTTCACATGCGATAAAGGATTATTTACTTTTGGTTGATTATTTCAGCAACTTTTTCGAAATAGAGAAACTGAATACCACATCAGCTGAAGAAATTCTGGCGAAAATAAAAGGTCAATTTGCGAGGTATGGTATCCCAGAGAGTGTCAGATCCGATGGATGTCCACAGATTTCGGCAAAGCAGTTTTCTGACTTCGCAGAAAAATGGCGTTTTAAGCATAAAATGTCCCGTCTTTACCATAGCCAATCCATCGGTAAAGCAGAATGTGTTGTGAAAGAAGCGAAGAAAATAATAATAAACATGCCTGGAGGCTAGGGATGATCCGTATTTAATGCTCCTGGAACATAGAAATACTCCATCCACCGATCTAGAATTAAACCCAGCTCAAAGACTCATAGGTAGACGCACAAGGACGAGGATACCTATTGATACCAACCGTCTGTCCAGACATGACGTTTCATGGGATGTCATCAATCAGCAATTAAAACGACACATGGGGCGCGAAAAACAGGTATATGATGAGGGTACACGTGAGCTACCTGAATTGTCTGATGGAGATACGGTTTTGATACAACCGTTCGGAATGGGAGCTGAGAAATGGGATATTGGAACTGTCATTGATCGTACGGGTGAGAGGTCTTACGAGGTGAATACACAACATCGAACTGTGAAAAAATAGAGTACATTTAAGAAAGCCAGAACCCATTAATTCAGACGAGCTGTGTGAAAGAGATACAGATCCTCTAAACGAAATAAATTTGCGCAACCGCACAGCACGTAAGTTTATTTGAAAAACGGAAGGATGTAGAGTGGCTGCCAGCATGAATTCTCATTGTGTAACCAGAATGCAGTAGCTGTCAGTGTATCTATCTCTGTATTCTAATTACCATGAATGATTCATATGTTTGTTGACGTGTAGTGAATACACATCTGTCGTTCTGATCTTGATTTTTCTACAAAGGTATTCTGTATGCGTCGAAGACTAGTGAATTTATGGACCGATATTCTCCGCAATAAAAGACCACTGTTTACGATCGTGCTTGTTTTCTTTTTTTATGGAACGTCGAACAGAATAATTCTCCTTGATGCTTCTTCATCCCTACCGATAGGTGTTCGTTGTCCATCTCACCAAAGTATGTCAGCATATATACCGTGGTGTGCGTCACTTTGTGCTCGCAGCAAATACGAATTCAGTAGGACATTTTCCATTTCCTTTTCGTTGGCAAAAGTTACCTGAAGCAAACGTGGTTTGTTTCAATTCGATGACTTCGGGTGACGAGCCAGCCCAGTTAGCGACGTCAAGTGTATATAAACTAAACCAATTCGATTGCAAATACCTAACCAATTCTCAAGCGCGTAATTTATGCCTCAGTAATATTGGTACATATTACCCCTAAAGTCTTTTCGTGCTTTAAGGTGTTTTTTTGGCTAATTAGGATGTGAGTCGGTTTTGCTCATAACTTTCTCTATTTTGTGAATTTCAGGCGTCAGACCTCCCGTCAAATTCTTGCATTCTTTAGTCATCATCTGGGCAAATGTTGGGTTGTTAGCGTGTGTTGCAATTAGACGGTGGGAGTCCCGTCTTTAGTGTACGCCAGGTGACCACGGTAAGCGGAGTTTGCTGGCTCCATCTTAATTTTACCCGAATAAGCAGTCACAGCACTGAGTTAATGAGCACTTTCGGGCGTATATTTCTCGTCCTTTAAACCGCCTTCAGAAACATTTATTTCCGGTTGAATTGCGTTGGCAATTGTATCTACCAAAAGCAGTTTAAGTGTTTTCTCAAGTTCTCAATTAACAATATTCCAAAATCTCTATTCGCGATTCCAGCTTTGCCTCATAGTGTGGATTTGCAAGTTTATCGCTAGGCTGTTCGTTTACATACGCTGCATACATAGCAATCGCGAGAAAATCAACGTTGTTAATAAACGATATCACTTCTTGCATTAGGGCTTTATCACATTTGGTATGTGCATTACCCAAGCAGCCAAAACATCGTACTACGTGAGATCGATCATTCACGCCTTTGTCACATATTTTAGACGCATCACGTGCAGCCTTCTTTGTCTGGGACATCGAGTGAGTGATGAGTCAGTGCACTTGGCGATTCAATTGTTTATCGATCGATAGCTACCTGTGAAGTGAATGCGTGAGATCGGAGTGGCGCGATCCAAGCGGTAAAAGGCGAACGAGTTTGAATAAAAGTGATGCGGTTCAACGAGTTTTGATCTGACTGAGTTGAAAAACTATCAGTCGATTCGAAATGAAGTGATTTTTTCAACAGTATTCGAACAGCCACGATATACTTAATCGCCAGGGATATTCCACGCGTAGTGAGTTTGCAACGTGCCATGCGGTCGCATTATTTTGAGCTCCTGTTAATCAGGATATACTGTTCTTACACTTACACGTACGTGGATATATCATACCTTGTTGGACTCCTCCCAAAATCAGCTTTCTGGATATACCACTCTCGTAGCGGTATTCGATAATACGAGCAAATTCGGATTTATCGTGATTTTCCCATATTGGATCTACGCGTGCAACTCTGTTAATACTCTTCAAGTCCTCAAAGGGTTTAACGTCATCGGAAAGTTCTTATTCTTCGCCGTCGACTGGTTATATATCCAACGTCGTGAGAGCAACTACCGAAGCGTATCGCCGGAATCAATTCTGGCTTTGCTCTTCTTAGTGAACAACGCGGTGAACAACGCTTTTCCTCGCGCTCACCATATTCATCATCGATCGCTCGACAGAACCACTGCCTGTGCAGATACAAATGAACAGTACTGCGCACAACCCTGACCGGATGACCCCGAAAAGGATACAAAGCGCACCGGGATGCATGTGCACGGTTTGCCGAAAGTCGGTAAGTCCTAAGGCGAGGTCTGTCACGTGTTATGCCTGTTTGTTGAAAGTGCATGCAAAATGCGACGAATCGCTGACCTCGGATTTTGTATCGATTATTAATGGATATAATTGTCCTGGTGTCTTATGGGTAAGGTTTCGCTTCTGACACAGAAGCTTCGTCAGACCAAGGGTGTCAGTACGAATAGGGATCAAGCTTAAATTGCATTCACCTGACCAATCATAAGCTGGCTAAGAACTGCACAGTCCATTGTGGGTTCTGCGCTCGTTAAGAAGGACAGGCGCGTTCAATATCAACTGACGCACCACCACCCCTACGTGCCGTATAATCCCTTAATTGTTCTAGTCTTGGCAGGTGTGAATGACATCTGCTGACAGATTAGCGCGATTGCGTAATCGGTGCGCACACTAGGGGTTACGCACGTTAATGTTTATCCGCTGCAGGACCGGACGCCAGATTGTGGAGATATCAGCCCCATCCACCTTATTGACAGCATTCTTACCAGCCTCTGTTATCTCAACCGCCTCAGCGTGAAGTCGTTCCATGTATGGTTTTATTCCCCGCCTTATCACTTCTACGTTATCAAGATCTACGCTGTGACCGGTGTCCAGCACATGTTCAGCTAGTGCTGAATCTCTTATCAGTGTTTGATATTCACTGGAATTGCGTGGCTGCTTAGCGATTCGATTTTTGTGTTCACTTATCCTAGTACTGAGTTCTCTGGATGTTTGTCCGATATATACTCCCGAGCAACCCTTACAGTTGATTTTATATACGCAATTCGTCGCGCAGCCTGAAGGTGTTTTATCCTTGAGATGCGTTAATAAGGAACGGAGCGTTCTACCCCTTTTATACGTTACTCGTATACCTGCGTTATTCAAGATTCGACTTAACCCTTTTGACGCTTCCTTAACGTAAGGTATAGAAACTGTTGCACGCCAAACTTTCTCCGTTTTGGGTGCTGGGTATTTAACCCGTTTCAGTTGGCGTTTAATTAGGCTCTTAGGGTAACCGTGATCAGCAAGTCGACGACTAACTTCTTGATGGGCTCGCTTTTTATCGGTGGCATCGCTGCACAAGCGTTCAACTTTGTAGAGCAGCGATTTCGCAACTGAATTAAATACTTTTTGGGGGTGCGCTGATGAGTACCTCAACACCGCATCTGTGTCGATTGGCTTACGATAGACCGTAGTGCTTATTTTACCATTCTGCTTTGGCGCGAGACAGTCCAAGAATGGAAGTGTCCCTTCTGTCCACTCAATCTCCTTTGTAACTTGGATTTTGGGATCCAGGTTGTTAAGGTAAGTATGGAATGCTTCCAACCTGTCACGTTTCATGATGGCGAATGTGTCATCGACATAACGCCACCATATCTTTGGTCGAAGAGCTACATTTTTTAGAGCTAACTCTTCAAAATGCTCCATGTACATATCCGCTAACACTGGGGAAATAGGTGAACCCATCGCTAAACCTTCCTTCTGCTTATATAACTGTCCATTAAACAAGAAGTGGTTCATATTCAGACAAATCGCTATACCGTTAACGATTTGCTGTACACTCAAGTTTGTACGATCTGCCAATGTCGCGTCTGAATTAAGTGCATTTTTTGCTAATTCTAGAGCGCTAGTAGTGTCCACGTTCGTGAACAGGGCGCTTACATCGAAGCTAACCATCATTTCATCCTCGTCGAGCGTTATTGTACTCAAACGACGAACGAAATCAAAAGAGTTCTTAATGAAAGAATCCCTGTTCCCGACTAGCGGTTTCTACAAATGAGCGAGATGCTTCGCTAATTCGTGCGTTGGGGATCCAATGCCATCCACGATGGGTCGCAGAGGGACGCCCACCTTATGTATCTTCTGGAGCCCGTAGAACCTAGGGGTCTGAGCAGATTTCGGGTATAGCCTGAACCATAATCCTTTACCTATTTCCTCCTTGATTCCACGCAAGTATCTCGAAATCACCCGCTTACGGTTATTCATAATCGACGTGGTTCTCCTGCTGTCAATAACTTCATAAGGACCTTCCGCAAGGTGTGATTCAACCTTATTTCTATAATCACTTTTTGAGAGTATCACCGTGGCCTTTCCTTTGTCGGCTCCAATGATTACTATTCCCTCTTCTTTCCGCATATTAAGAAGTGCTCGCTGTTCATCTTGCGTAAGGTTACACATTTCTGGCTGTTGTTTCTTAATAATACTTGCTATACAGTTGCGTAATGCGTCTGCCTGTGTTTCCGGTAGCTGAGTTAAGGTAGATTCTACACATGGAATGATATCTTCAGGTTTTAAAACTTTTGTACTTAGTGAGAAGTTTAAACCTTTTTCCAACAATCTTTGTTCGGTCTGCGAGAGCCTTCCTTGAATTGCGTGAATTATCTGGAGGTGTGACCACCAGATCCCTTGGTATAACTTTGTCCTGTTGACAACTCAGGTTAAAGACGTGATGATTCGTCCATCTGGGTTCTACTTGAGCTGTTCGTACCAACTCGCAGGCCAATTTGCGAACTCGTGGTTCGTAAGAGTCAGAAATGTAATGGAAAATGTTTGTGACAGATCGGGGAATCATAATCATGAAAAAATAAAGTTTGTAATGAATCTGTGAGAGTAGTTTATGGGTAACGTTTCGCTTCTGACACAGAAGCTTCGTCAGACCAAGGGTGTCAGTACGAACAGGGATCAAGCTTAAATTGCATTCACCTGACCAATCATAAGCTGGCTAAGAACTGCACAGTCCATTGTGGGTTCTGCGCTCGTTAAGAAGGACAGGCGCGTTCAATATCAACTGACGCACCACCGCCCCTACGCGCCGTATAATCCCTTAATTGTTCTAGTCTTGGCAGGTGTGAATGACATCTGCTGACAGATTAGCACACTAGAGGTTACGCACGTTAATTTCTTTCCGCTGCAGGACCGGACGCCAGATTGTGGAGATATCAGCCCCATCCACCTTATTGACAGTATTCTTACCAGCCTTTGTTATCTCAACCTCCTCAGCGTGAAGTCGTTCCATGTATGGTTTTTTCCCCTTTTGATTCCCCGATCTGTCACAAACATTTTCCATTACTTTGTCCTGGTGGCTGTTATGTTTGTCGTGTTTGCAAGGCGAAATCAACACCGTCAGCCTCGGCGGCGAAAACCCCTGAATATGATATTGAGACGCGTCTAAATGGAATGGAATCCAGTATACAAAAACAGAATGAACTGATAATAAACGTCATAAGGTCACCGTCGTTACCCGACTTATGTTAATACCGAAGAGCCGTTAGATAATCCATCATACTCGAGCATGCCAACATTTGCTCAGTTAACCGCGCAGATGGTGACTAAAACGGGGAAGCGTCCGTTGGGGTCAGAACTCAGAAACTCAGAAAATTGTATGGTAAAAAAAATCATTAAGCTTAACAATAACCATAGGATGACAAGGTATATGGAACATATAAAAATATAAAAAAATATAAAATATCTCAAAAATCAATGAGGACATTGGCATACCGCATGGTTCGTCATAAACTCATCGAGTTTGGGTTTGAAAACCTCAACAGATTCTGATCGTGTGATTTCTTCAGGCAAATAGTTCCAAGTGAAACAAATTCTTACGGTGAAGAAATTACGACGTATATCCAATCGAGAATGCGGAATGCTTAAAGCCTTTGAATGTGTTCGTGTTCTAGTATGGTCATTGGGCTTTAGCAAGTGTTTAAGGGGATGGTTTACAGAATGCAGGATTTTGAAGGTCAACATAAGGTCACTACGTATCCGCCCTTGGGTAAAATCTTGTAGGTTCAGTTTTAACATTCGCTCTGTGAAAGGCAAATTTCTGTACCGGGAGACCAACTTTGTAGCACGATGATAAATCCTGTCGAGTAGTATGATATCTTCCTCAGCCATGGTGCCCAGGCTTGGATGGAATATTACATAACAGGACGTATATACGTGTTAATTACCCGGGGAAGGGTTTCGGGCGTAAAAATCCGGAATTTTCTTTTGAGAAGACTCAAGATACGGCAAGCTTTATTGTACACCATCCGGCAATGCTGTCCCGGCTTCAGGTTAAACGAAACCCAGATACCCAGATCTTTTTCTGCTGTGGTCCAGACGAGATCTTGTGTGCCAAGCTGATACGTGTGGTGCAGAGATTTTCCAAGCTGCAGCATTTTACATTTCGCAGGGTTAAATGGTAACTCATTTAACTGGGACCAACGAAATAAGGTGCACAGATCCCGTTGTAATGCCATACAGTCATTAACATACCTTACACGTTTCCATATTTTAATATCATCGGCAAATAGTATCAAGTTGCATCCAATATCCTCTACTATATCGTTCATATACACCAAGAATAGAAGAGGTCCAAGCACCGAGCCTTGCGGAACTCCACTCGTGACGTCTATTTTTCTAGATAAGGTGCTGCCAACGCGAACTTGGACGTGTCTATCAGTAAGATATTCCCTTATCCAATTCAGCAATATTCCCATTATTCCATAGGATTCGAGCTTTTTAATTAAGGTGTCATGGTTGACTCTGTCGAAAGCTTTGGAAATATCGATGTAGCAAGCACGTACAGCCTCACCTTCGTCTAGTGCCTTGGTCCAATCCTCGAACGTTGTAAGAAGGTTAGATAAACAGCAACGACCTCTTCGAAAACCGTGTTGTGCTGCGGTCAAAATATTTTGGTTTTCAAAATGTTCTTTTATGCGCGCAGTCACAATGCGTTCCATTAATTTGGAGATCACCGGATGTAACGTTAAGGGTCAATAGTTTGCTGTGCCTGAACGGTTACCGCCTTTATAAATAGGCGATATCATCTCTGCTTTCCATTGCGGTGGTATTTTTCCTTCATTTGGACAATTTCATGTTGACCAATCCAAACATTGAAACAATATATTCTGCATCATAAAGCTTTGAACCAATGCATCCAAGTAAACTATACATATTTAGCCTATCAAACCGGTTGAAAACAATTTCTGCTCTATGTATTTTCACGTGATTCCTGAACTAATCAGTAGGAAAACAAACCCCGTTTTACTTCCTATGTTATTTGTGTGGAGTGGCTGTCAGCATGAATACTTATTGTCCAATCAGAATGCAGTATCTATCAGTGTGTCTATCTCTTTATTGTAATTCCCATGATGATTCATATCTTTGTTGACGTGTAGTGAATACACATCTGTCGCTCTGATCTTGACTTTTCTACATGGTGACGAGGATGAACGACGAGAAAACGTCGGATAGAACTGACAACGCCCGATTTAGCGGCTTCAATGTTCGACCACCAGCACCACTCAGGATGGAAGATGATGACGGATTGGCAGAGAGATGGAAACTGTGGAAGCAACAGTTTAACGATTTTCGGACGTTGGCGAACCTGACGAAAACCGATAAAGATTATCAAATGGCGACGCTGAGGAATGCGCTTGGCGATCAGGCGACGAAATTCATACAGTGTTTCACATTTGATGAGAACGAAGATGCAGATGACTGGGAAACAATCATCGCGAAGCTCGATGAACACTGCCTCAGTCAAGTGAACGATACATTTGAAAGATACAAATTCAATTGTCGCGTCCAAGGTGCCGATGAGCCGATCGAACATTTCATCCGAGCATTGAAATTAATGGCTGAGACATGCAACTTCTGTAAATGCATGAAAGATAATTTAATCAAGGATCGTTTGATTATCGGAGCACAAAACAGAAGTTTCACGAAGCGATTATAAAAAGAAAGCAACCTTACGTTGAGGCAATGTATAAATATCTGCAAGAGTGAGGAGGCGGCCGAGAAAAAGACAGAAGCCCTCGGAAATCATTCTTGCGAAGACATCAACAGAATTCATGTAGAGAAAACAATCCAGTCGAAAAAAATGTGCAGTTTTTGCGGCAGGAAACATGAATTTAAGAAGGAACTATGTCCTGCGTGGAAGAAAGTTTGTACTCGATGTGGTAAAGCAAACCATTTCGCGATTTGCTGTCGATTTTCTGGGACGACAACGACAAATACGCAGCGCTCATTTTCGAATGTCAGTGTCGTTCACAGTGAGGAACAAGTAAATCACATCCGGTCTTCCGAAATCGAGGTGAACGGCAAGAAGGTTCGTTTCCAAATGGATTCAGGTGCCTCCGTTAATCTCATTCCACGTGCCTACGTACAAAATGAGCCCGTATCTGACACGAAAATCGTTTTGCGAATGTGGAACGGCACGACTGTCAAGCCAATGGGGAAATTTACGGCGACTCTGCGCAATACAATAAGCGGTAAGCATATAGAACATATAATGTACGTTGTTGATGAAATTTTTTTACCGCTACTCGGAGTTGAGGCGATCGAAAATCTGGGACTGATTACTTTTAATTGTATCAATAATATTAATTCGGACATAACAGACATTTGTCAAAAGTATCAGAGTGTTTTTGATGATAAATTGGGGAAGTTGCCCGGACTTTGTAAGTTTTCAATTGATCCGAATGTAACACCGGTCGCCTTACCAATACGTCGTTTACCCTTTGCAGTGAAGGACAGATTTGAGTTAGAATTGAAAAGACTACAGCTCGTTGGGGTCATCAGGAGAGTAGAAGAACCTACTGAATGGGTCAGCCAAGTTACCGTCGTAACAAAGAAGTCAGGTGAAATGAGAATATGTATCGACCCGAAAGCTTTGAACATGGCCCTCAAGCGAGAGTATTTCAGACTTCCGTTGTTAGAAGATACTTTGCCGAGATTGTCTGGTGCTCGATATTTCACGAAAGTAGATCTGTCTTCAGCATTTTGGCACGTGTGTTTGGACGATAAATCCAGTTTTTTTGACGACATTCGGAACCCCCTTTGGAAGGTTTCGTTGGCTTCGTTTACCATTCGGACTGAAAGTTTCTAGCGAGATATTTCAAAAACGGTTGCTACAGGCCATAGAATACACATATGTCGCTCTGATCTTGACTTTTCTACATGGTTACGAGGGTGATCGACGATAAAACGTCGGATAGAACTGAGAACGCCCGTTTTAGCGGCTTTAATGTTCGACCACCCGGCAACACTCAATGGAAGGCGATGAAGGATTGGCAGAGAGATGGAAACGGTGGAAGGAACAGTTTAGACATTCGGACGTTTGGCGAATCTGACGAATACCGACAAGCGTAATCAAATGGTGACGCTGAGAAATGCGCTTGGTGAACAGGCGACGAATTTCATACACTGTTTCACATTTGATGAGAACGAAAACGCAGATGAACTGGGAAACTATCTTCGCGAAGCTCGAAGAAACATTTGCCTCGGTCAAGTGAACGAGAGATGGAAACTGTGGAAAGCAACACTTCAGCGACTTTCGGACGTTGGCGAATCTGAGAATACCGATAAAGTTATCAAATTGTGACGCTGAGGCATGCGCTTGGTGAACAGGCGACGAGTTTACACAGTGTTTCACTTTGTTGAGAACGAAGACGCAGATGACTGGGGAACAATCTTCGCGAGCTCGAAGAACTTTGCTCGGTCAAGTCAACGATTAAATTCAATTGTCACCGCAAGATGTCGATGAGCCGATCGTTTGAAAAACGGAAGGATGTGGAGTGGCTGTCAGCATGAATACTTATTGTCCAATCCGAAGCAGTATCTATCATGTGTCTATCTCTTTATTGTAATTCCCATGATGATTCATATCTTTTGTTGACGTGTAGTGATACACATATGTCGCTCTGATCTTGACTTTCTTACAATTTGTAATTCGCATATTATTCTGTGGTTTTTGTAAAGCTATGTGCTTTTTGGACCATTAAATTGAATTGAATTGAATTGAATTGACTATGCGAGTGAGAGGAGCAGTCAAAGCAACGCGACACCTGCGAAGTACGGCGGGGGTAATTTTGTCTGCGCCAGGGGACTTCTTATCGTTTATTCGACAAATTTCCCGCCCAACCATGTATTCGTTGACAGTCATTTCACTTAATAATTCAAAATGTGGTGAACTCGATGAAAGTTGATATGGTATACAACGCTTGGGATTGAATACAAATGAGTAAAACGTTGCTAAAGCGTCTGCAGTATCTTGGGCAGTGTGGGTCAATCCATGAGGTGTTAGTACAGAGAATACACCTCGTTTGATCTTTGATCGTTCATTTACTATTTTGTACAGAAGCTTAGGATTCTTCTCCATTCTCTTAAGCAAGTTCCATTGGAATTGCATGCGATCTTCTCTTACAAGAGTAGTGACTTGATTCCGTATCTTACAGAATCGTTTCCAAGTTTCTTCCGTACCAAACTTCTTATGAGTTACCCAGGACTCTCGCTTAACAGCTAACCATTTGTTCGTTCTACTCCGAATAACAAACTGGTTGTTGTAGCTGCATTTGTGTGGTACAAAAATCGGGTTTCCGTAAATCTTCGATTTGAGATAATTTAGAAACGAATTGTAATATGAGCCACGATCCATTGAATCAAACTCATGAGTGTGTGCATCCCGGAGACTGATATTTAAGGATTCAAATTGTATTTTCCTTATGACTTTCGTCTGTTCACACAATCGTTCCGCACTACATACATAGTCAAACAAAAGCACAACATGATCACTCTTCCCCAGTGGTGCCAGGTATTGTATACCCTCTACTGCGGTTGCCTCAGGCGGTACGACAAGGTCAAGGTTTGAAGGTTGGTCAAGACCCCGCCAGCGAGTTGGCTGGTTAACGTGATTGTGTAGTGGAGCAAATTCTATAACCTCCTTGAATTTATGTTCAAACGAATGCAGGGAGTGCTCACCTTTCGAAAATAGATGCGAGAGATTAAAATCGCCAATGATTAGCAATTGCATAATCTGGCATCTTGTGATGTGTTGCAATGATTCGATGAGTTTATCATTGTATGAGCTTTCGGATGATGGCGAGCGGTAAACGATGCCGATCGTACATTCATCTCCATTGACTAGTTTTACTGAACACCACATCGTATCAGGAAGGCTGAGGTCAGGATGATCGATGACGTTACACTGCGCTAAACGTTCGTGATAGTAGACTGCAACTCCACCACCGGATCTTCCATCACGATCGCGACGGAGATAATTGTCCTGGTGTCTGTTATGTTTGTCTGGTTTGCAAGGCGAAATCAACACCGTCAGCCACGGCGGCGAAAACCCCTGAATATGATATTGAGACGCGTCTAAATGGAATGGAAACCAGTATACAAAAACTGAATGAACTGATAATAAACGTCATAAGGTCACCGTCGTTACCCGACTTATGTTAATACCGAAGAGCCGTTAGATAATCCATCATACTCGAGCATGCCAACATTTGCTCAGATAACCGCGCAGATGGTGACTAAAACGGGGAAGCGTTCGTTGGGATCAGTGACTCCTCGACTTAACTGAACCGAAAAGGATTCAGAAAATCCACCACTAAAATAACTGACTCAAATTATAAAATAAAATCCGTGGGTGTAAACCTTAGCGTTATATGTACAAACGTGACCGAGTCGCAGGAAACGCTGTTTGAAGCTAAGCAAAAACATGACTTAGCTGAGTTGTATATACTCTGCAGTCAAATGTGATTGGCCGCGGTTACTCCCTCATCAATCGTTCGATCAAATCGCCACCTGAATTCTCCTCACACGGATGATCCTCGCCTATTAAGAATAACGCTGCAATCTGCGGCGGTCGTGGAAAACGTACACGTAAATGCTTACATTCTTAGAGGTGTTCCAGTTGGTTCGTTGTACGAACCCTATATAACAGTTGGCATACAAGTATAACATTGTTTATCTTGAGTCCACTGTTTCAATGCTCACTGAACCTGATCTTACTGTCTCCACCTGACGACGGCAAACAGCCAAAAACCGGAAGTGGTGTGTAAGGGATGGGGAAGTGAGCAACACATTACTTTGGTCATCCATAAGCGCCTCGATTGCTTACCAAGAATCACTTTGTGATTCTCTGTCTGAACATCGTGGTTCGTTGTACGAACCCTATATAACAGTTAGCATACAAGTGTAAGCGTGTTTACCTTCATTCCACTCTTTCAATGCTCACCGAACCTGATCTTACTGTATCCACCTGACGACGGCAAACAGCCGGAAACCGGTAGTGGTGTGTAATAAAGGGGGATGTGAGCAACACATTACTTTGGACATCCATAAGCGCATTGTGTGCTTGACCAAGAATCACTTCGTGATCCCGTGTATGAACATCGTGGTTCGTTGTACGATCCCTATATCACAGTGGCATACAAGTATAACTTTGTTTACAACATTACCACTGTTTCAAGGCTCACTGAACCTGATCTTACTGTCTCCACCTGACGACGGCAAACAGCCAGAAACCGGTAGTGGTGTGTAAGGGATGGGGAAGTGAGCATCACATTACTTTTGTCATCCATAAGCGCCTCGATTGCTTACCAAGAATCACTTTGTGATTCTGTGTCTGAACCAGACAATAACGAATACTTCGCTTTGGGATTTAAAGCGAAGCGAAGTTGCGAAGCGAAGCGAATATTGTTGAATATTCGCTTCGCTATCGCCATGGCGAAGGGCAAAAATAAACTTCGCTAAAAATTCGTTATACTTCGCTTCGCTTAAAACGAAGTGCAAGTTCAAACTTCGCCGTAAACGAATATTAGCGAAGTCTTCGCTAAAAGCGAAGTCTTCATTTTTGTACTTTAATATTTTAACCCTTCTACGGGAATTGTTTTTGATGTTGACACTTGTTGATAGACACCGCCAGACAAGTGAACTCCGATGGTGACTGAAAGTACCGACGTAAGCCAGTTAGCAACAGACTGCTTGTTTATTTGCTATAAGCTAACATTTGAGGTGGTAACTAGTGTTACGGTCAGTAGACAAAGGGTTGTTCTTTTTTGTACTTTAATATTTTGTCTGCTATTTATTGTCTGCTATAAATAGGATGAAAATTTAATTGTCTCATCATAGTTTCATCATGAGCCCCCCGAAGACGCACCACAAGTCGGACAAGGACAAAGACTCGGCCTCGGCCAAGAAGTCCAAGAGGAGCCCGACCCTCAACGTCAAGCTGCCGTCCAAAGACCCGTGGACCCCCAAGTCCTCAAGAAAGAGGTCTCCGCCGCCGTCAGATGATGATGATGATGACGACTTTCATCACACCACCTACCGGCACAAGCCTACCAGATCACCGATCTGGAACTTCTTCAAGAAGGAGGCTGTGAAGAAAGGTGCGAAGGAAAGAGAAGTTCGAGCTCTTTGCCAAGTCGAGGATTGTGGCCAGTCCATTGCCCGGCCTCAGGGAACCCCCCAAGGAATGGTCTGCCACATCATGTCGAAGCATCCGGACGTTTCTAAGCAGTTTCTGAACCAGAAGGCCAATTTGGAGACTGAAAAGGTGAGTTAGACTCAGTTTGACGCAACCTTCGCTAAACTTCGTTTAAACTTTGCTATACTTCGCAATATCTTGCCATATACTTTGTTATAGATCGCTTAGTACTTCCAAATACTGTGCATGAACATCGTTATACTTTGCAATAGTTTGTTGGAAATGAAGCTCAACTGTTTTTTCTTTATTTTCTTTCCCAGAAGAAGCAGCAGCAGTCCCAGTCCAGCTCTTGGCGAGTCAAGTTCGGGGAGTCATCCAAAACCTCTTCAAGAAGGCTATCAGTGACCCCGATCACCCAGTACTACAAGTCCGGCGGCAGCGCCAGCGCTCCCAAGAAGTACAACCCGAACAGTCCTCTCCAGCTGAGGACCAACCTGGAGATCATGGCCTACCTTGCCGGTGCCAACCTTTCGTTCAGCCATGTGGAGAATCGCCACTTTATAAGGTATTTGAAATGACAAATTTACAATTACAAGTTGTTACCTTCTTACTTGAAAGATAATTTTGATTTTACTTTGCTATACTTCGCTTAATCTTCGCTATTCTTTGTTATATATTGCTATTTTTCGATTAAAAATCACTATAATTTGGATATATCGCTAATACCTTCGCTATTATTCCAGGTATTCTCAGTCGCTGGACCCGAAAATCAACATCCCCAGGCAGATCATGTTTTCCAGGCACATCTGTACCCTCCTCTTCAAGAATGTAGAGGAAGCCATGGAGAAGAAGCTCGCCAAGGACCTGGCCAACCTCATGGGAGTTGGATTCACCAGTGACATGTGGACCAGCCGCTCCAACCAGGGGTACCTGAGCTTGACTATCCACTACATTGATCCAGACTGGGTCATGCAGAGATTCACCATGGACTGCAGGATGGTGGTGGGTAGGCACGACTCGGAGGTGGTGGGCCGCTACCTCAACTCCATGATTGGTGCCATCAAGAACCTCAAAGACAGCACTGCGACCATCATGGTCACGGACGCCGAGGCCAAAATGAAGAAGGCTGTGAAGAACGCTGACAAGATCAGCAAGCACCTGCTTTGCGTCGACCACGCAATTAACAACGCCCTCAAGTATGCCATGCAGATCGAGGAGGTGGGCGACTTGGTCAAGCTGGTTAGGGCTCTGGCCACCGGGGTCAAGCGTTCTTCGGTCAGGAACGATCTCATGAGGAAGAAGGCAGCTGACTTGGAAGGTGAGTGAGCGCAATATTCGGTTAACTTCGATACTATTCGCTATATAATTTGCTATGTTATTCGTTATACTTCGCTATATTTGCAAAGCTTCGCCATATTATTAGCGAAGCTTCGTTATTATTTGCTATAACTTCGAAGTTCAGAAGTCATTCCTTTACAGTTCCCTTCATCAAGATCGTTCAGTACAGCAAGATCCGCTGGTCTTCAATGTGCATGACCATCACATCCATCGTCCGGAACAAGGCGGTCCTGCTGTCGCTGAAGGATGATGTCTTCAACACCCCTTCAGACTTTGCGGCCCTCATTCCAAACAAGCTGCAGTTTCAGGACCTGGAAGACATCCTCTGGCCCCTCGAGCAGATCAAGGAGGTCAGCAAACGTCTCCAGGCAGATGAGACGCCCACACTGCAGCATGTCATTCCGGACATGGCCAAGATTGCCATGATGTCCGCCTCCAGGATCAAGCTGTTCGCCGAATTTAAGGCTGCCACCAAGGCATTCATCAAGAAGTTCCAGGAGGAGATCAAAATCAGAGTTCCCGAGCTGGGCAGGAACGTGGACCTCTACCAGATTGCGCACTACCTGAACCCTACTCAGAAGGCCGTGTACCTCAGGACCAGGTCTCATGGTCACCTCTTCTACGAGTGCGAGCAGAGCATCAAGTTGCTCTTGGCCAACTTGGCCCCAGCCGCCCCACCATCCATTCAGATGCCGGAACCCGCTTGCCAAGATTTTGAAGGTTTTCTCCGAGAGCACCATGACCTTGATCTTGATCCGGAATTGGCTTTGGCAGCGTCGACCAGTCCCAGTCCCAGTCTCAACCATCCCCAGTTCCTTCCTATGTCAAGGAGATGAATGAATGGATGGCGTCTCCCCTGGAAAAGGAGGACATCGACGTGCTCCAGTACTGGAAGATGAAGGCCAAGAAGCTCCCTCTACTCGCCAAAGTCGCCCAGTAAGTTGTTTCAAAGTTAAAGGTCACTTATTTTCCGTTGGATTATAATTTATTCTCGTTATTCGCCATTCTTCGCTATAATATTCGCTAAACTTCGCCATACTTCGATATTATTCGCTATACTTCGATATATTATTTTCTATTCTTAGATGTAGTATTGCTATACTTTGATATAGTATTGCTATACTTCGAAATAGTAGTTTAACTTTTGTACCCAATGGAACCTAATACAAAATACTAAACCTGTCTCATTTTCTTTTAGGATGGTCTACGCCATCCCGGCAACCTCAGCCTCATCAGAGAGGGTCTTCTCGGAAGCTGGACTCGTGACCAAGCCCACCCGAAGCCTTCTGAACAACGAGAGGGTACAGGAGCTCGTCTACATTCATGACAATTACGAGAGAGTGCTCCCCTACATGAAGAGGATGAAGCTCCGCATCCAGGAGTTCACCAATGGCGAAGGTACCAGCACTCAGTGTCAGCAGCAGCTCAAAGACCAGGATGACCCTGAGGCCAACCTTGAGGATGTCGAGTTTGTCGACACCCGGGAGCTCACGGCGGGGGCCTACTCCACTCTGACTGGAGGCAGCCGGACCAGTTCCGGCACCAGGTCCAGGTGCAGAACCCCGGTCTCAGAGACCGAGTCAGAGGAGGAGCCTAATTTCCTTTGAGAAAACACGGTTTTTTATATTTACAATTCCAAAGCTCATGAAAAAGTCCTCTCTTGTCAAATAAAAGTTCTTTCATGGTCAAAAAATAATTTATTTCGGAATTCGTTTTATTTCAGCGAACAAAGGCGTATTTAAACGAATATTAGCGAATTATAGCAAATTAAAGCAAGGTTTTTTGTCGAAAACGAAGTTTTTGGGTTACATCGAAGTTGAGCGAAGATTATTCGCTAATATTCGTTATGGCGAAGTGCACTTTGGATATTCGCTTTGATACTATTCGCTATCGCGAAGGGCAGTCAGGCACTTTGAAAATTCGCTTCGCTCCAAAAAAGTGACATTCGTTATTGTCTGGTCTGAACATCGTGGTTCGTTGTACGAACCCTATATAACAGTTGGCAGTTATGCATGTTTGTTGAATGTGCATGCAAATGCAAATGCGACAAATCGATTATTAATGGAGATAATTGTCCTGGTGCCTGATATGTTTGTCTGGTTTGCAAGGCGAAATCAACACCGTCAGCCTCGGCGGCGAAAACCCCTGAATATGATATTGAGTCGAAGTGTTCCAGAGACTACATATCGTACTCATGCTGACTTACCATGGTGGGAGCGAAAGATGTCGCAGAAATCTCGTGAAGAACATAATCCTAGAAGCATTGTAATTCTTGGTGTTCCGGAAGATGCTGCTGACTTAACTTCTCAAGTAAAGTCTGAGCACGACCACAAACAGTGGAAATATCTAGCCGAAATAATTGGTATTAAAAATGCCATACTTGCGAATGCTTTTATGATACCGCGGTCTGCCAACTATAAAGGTCAAGGTCCTATCCCTTTAAAGTTAACCTTCTTCACAACCGAAATGACGGATACTATCAAACGTGAACGGAATGCTAATAAAAAACCTACCCCAAAACGTCAAGTTGAGCTTGCCCAAGGTAACAGCAGGAAGCAAGCAAACGGATAGTACCGACCCTCAAACGCCTAGTGATGAGGTTCAACCTGAACGTCATGCGATGGTTCCAAAAAACTTGAGCAGCCCGACTCTAACCGAGTCAGCCCTTTGATAACTTTTCATGATTTCAACACCACAAACTCTATCAGATGTTTATATACAAATGCACAAAGCCTTCCAAACAAATTAGCTGAGCTAACAGAGATATGTTCGCGTTACTCACCTGATATTATCGACATTACAGAAACATGGTATTCTTCCCAATTAAATGAAACGGAGATATCAATTCCAAATATAAATGTGATAAGGAACGATCGAGAGAGAAGTACTGGTGGTGTTGCTCTTTATCATCATAATCGACTCCAGGGCCGTCCGCAGCAGAACAAAAAAGTGTATAGCACTGAAGCGAGCAGCGTGGGTGCAGCACAAAGCCAACGATACTTCTACTTCTTGGCAATATTTCCGTATGTTACGCAACAAAGTGAATGCACTTATTCGAGAGGATAAGGAAGCGCAACAATTGATGCTCCTGTCAAAAATGGAACGCAACCTTAAGTTACTATACAAAATCATGAACGCCAAAGCGAAAGTCAAACCAGGTATTTTTCTCATCCACATTGGTGAAAAACTCACTGAAACAGCGTTGGAAACCGCAAATGCTCTGGCAATTTACTACTCTAAAGTGTTCGTGCCAAAGGTTTTAGTGGAACGTTTTGAGTATTCAATCGAAACATTGTGAGATATTTCGATAAATCCAATGATTGTTGCAAGTCATTTTCTCAAACTAAATGTAAGAAAATCCCCAGGAGCGGATGGCATCACACCGGATGTGCTCAGGTTCTGTCACCGTCAGCTTTTTGAACCGCTCTCCAGCATGTTTAACTATTCGTTGTTTGAGGGAGTTGTACCGAAAGATTGGAAGTCCGGCGTGATAACACCTACCTTCAAAGACGGTTGACGATCTGACGCTGCAAATTATCGTCCTGTCACACTTTTACCTGTTAATGCTAAGCTCGTGGAACGTATAGTCTCGAAAAGAATGGTTGCACACTTTGAATCGCAGAATTTGTTTTCGCCAGCAGAGCATGGATTTCGATCTCATCGCTATTGTCTAACGAATCTTCTCATAGAGTTAGACGACTGGACAAAGAAGTTGGACAGAAGTTCTTGCATCCACGTCTGTTACCTGGACATTTTGAAAGCTTTTGAGAGAGTCAATCATCATTTGCTTTTTCGAAAACTGATGCGTTTAGGAATATGTGATCCACTCCTCTCATGGTTGTGCCACTATCTGTCAGATCGCGACGCCCAAGTTATAGTTAACGGAGCGCTATCCCAAACGTTCAAAACCGCCAGTGGAGTCTGTGCTAGGCCCGCTCCTCTTTCTGCTGTTCATAAATTATTTATTCCCCCCTCATATCGTCCAAAATGGTCATGTTCGCGGATGATATGAAAATTTGGACGCTAATATGTTCTGCAGTCGATTGTGAGAAACTGCAAGTGGATTTGGACAGCGTGTCGATTTGGGCGGTCATGAAAGACATGTCATTCGACATATATAAATGTATGATGCGCCGTCTTGGCAAGAATGTTCCTTGGACATATCGAGTGGGAACTGAAAACCTAGCATGGAGATCCTTAGAAAAAGATCTTGGAATACCAAGAATAACGAATGTCTACCATCGCCCTACGATGGAGTATGCGGTAGAGGTCAGGGCTCCCTGGCTGCGAAAAGACATTGCTCTCTCCGATAAAATCTATCATAGAGCAACAAAGTTAGTGATGGGTCTTCTCAATGTTCCGTATACCGACAAATTGCGACGTCTGGGTCTATGTGACTTTACCCAAAGGAGGATACGACGCGATATTATTCTGACTTATTGTTAGGTGAGGCGTCCTAACCCATGACACGTGAGACCTTGGTAATGTCCTTATCTGAACATTACAGATGCATGGTGTGACACGTGCTAACCTTACGCTTCAATGTCCTTACCGCTTACTTTGCGCACCTCTTTCTGTCCTCTATATTAACACTGGCTGTGTCCAGCTCTAGGACCTGCGAACCTGTGTCTGAGTCTCGGCTTTGTCATTTCATATCCATCCTGTGTTATGCTGTTCTCAGTCTCGGTGGGCTTGGTCTCTAGTATCATCTAGTTGATCACCTGGCACAACTGTTTCTCAAACCCACACTACATAGCAACTTGGCGATGGGGTGTTTCCAATCATGTCCGCTGAATCCGAATTTTCTATTTTACAAACGCTGCGCGAACATCTACTCCAGATAAAAGAAGCAAATTCTTCTGCGAATGGTCCCAAATCTCCATCTACCGAATTTCTCATGTCACCTATAATGGAATTTCACTTCGACCCGGAAAATAATGTGACTTTCGACACGTGGTTCCGGCGTTATGAAGATATATTCCGAATAGACCTGAAGGACCTGGGAGATGACAGCAAAGTTCGATTGCTCTGGCGTAAATTGGGCGCAGCGGAATTAGACAAATATTGCAATTTAATTCTTCCTCAGAACCCACATGACCGTACATTCGAAGAGACAGTCGAATCACTCAAGCAATGTTTTGGTGATCAATCATCTCTATTCAGTATTCGCTACCGCTGTCTTAATATGGTCATAAATGAAACAACCGATTTTGTGACACATCTCGGAGACGTTAATAGAGAGTGTGAACGCTTCAAATTGCGCTCACTGAATGTCCATCAATTTAAATGTCTCATTTTTACCAGCAGTCTGCGATCCTCGCGATTTACAGATATTCGGACTCGTTTACTGAATCGTCTCTAGCAGGATCCAACCATGACGCTCTAAGCCATTGGAGAAGAACACCAACGTCTCATGAACATTAAAAACGACTCCGCCCTTGTGCAGTCGAACATTCGTGACAATTTCACAATCCAGGCGGTACATCAACCAAAGCAGAACAACACTCAACTACAGTCTCCGCATCTAGCACGACAACCAAAGCTGCTCAACACAGCTCAAAAATCCAAGCCACCGTATCCATGGAGACATTGCGGAGAATGGCACTTTCACCGAGAATGCTGCCACAGAACCAATCGATGCAACCAAATATGACACAAAGATGGGTTCTGTCAGAAAACAGTCAACCGGAAGACACCAAACAAACGAAAAAGGTACTTCCCACGCCGTCCCACCCGGGCATCAAAACCCGTTCCGCGATCACTAAGCCTTCGTGCTAACAAGCAAGCAGACTCTGTAGTGGCTAACATAGCTGTGCAAACAATCGATCGCCAATTATCTGATGCCGTCAGAACACTCCCGTTCACAGTGACGGAAATTAAGATGAAAACAAGATCAGACCCAATTCTTTGGAAAGACATCGAATACACAAAAACGAAATGGCCAAAGAAAATTCGGGAGGGTCCATTGCTGGCCCTCTCGAGACGAGGTGGGTCCCTTTCTATTATTAATGATTGCCTCGTGTACACTGACCGCGTGATAATTGCCTCTTCTCTCCGTTTCCGAGTTCTCAGACAACTCCATTTGGGACACCCTGGAATCGGTCGAATGAAGGCAAGCACAAGATCTCACGTGTTCTGGCCGGGGATCGACAAAGATATTGAAAATGTAGTTCGTTCTTGTTCTAGGTGCCAACAAGCTGCAAAATCCCACCCTTCGTCAACAACTAATTCCATGGCCACCCACAACCCAACCTTGGAAGTGAGTACACGTGGATTTCGCCGGTCCAATCGATAATATATCCAACCTCATCGTTGTTGATGCTCACTCAAAATGGCGAAAAATCACTCCTGTGAATCCGCCAACTGCAGCCGATACCATCAACGCATTGAATCGAATCATCAGTCAACATGGCTTACCAAACACCATAGTTTCCGACAATGGTTCACAATTCTCCTCCGCCCTTTTTGAACAGTTCTGTAGAACACACAATATTAATCACCTCCGGTCTCCGTCCTATCACTCCCAATCCAACGGTTTAGCAGAACGCTTTGTTGACACCTCCAAACGAGCACTCTTAAAAGCGCATGGGGAGGGGACAACTATGGAAGTGCTTCAATGATTTCTACTGGTCTACCGGTCCGCACCGCATCCTGGTTCGCCTCACCAGCAATCGCCAGCAGAGGTTCTCATGGGGCGTAAATTGCGTACAACTCTAAGGAGTGTTAACAAATCAAAACCAAAACCACGAAGAACGTTCTGTGAGAAACTGTTCTCCACTAAATAATGGGACCTAGGTTTGGGTTCGTGATCATCGCCCGAACAGGAACCCTTGGGTGGAGTCTCCTTGCCTGACGGCGTTTAAAGCGAAATTTGACTTACATATACATAACATTCGTGAGCCTTACATTTGATATTTACTATTGCTTTTATACTATTGTATTTTTCATGCTTTTATTCATACCGTAAAACGTGTGGTGTTTTAAAGTATTAACTTCTCTAACCATAAATCCTTGAATACCTTGAATCCTTGAATTATTGGGCTAAAACTTTAAAAACTGGATTTTCAAGGATTCAGCTTGCTCGAAGTAGAAACGGGTATATTCGTAACGTACGAATTTAGATGAGTTCGATTATGTATGAATCGTTCAGCTCAGACAAACGGGTAAGGACGATAGCACAAATTTATGCGTCCGCGCAACATGTTTGACGCATTTTATTGAGCCTTTTTAGTAGATCATCTTCAACCGGGTAAGAGTTATCATTAAGCATTTTAGTCGACCACAAGAGGGAAAATTGCTGAGCCTGTATCTTAAGCGATTCTGATGGAATTTTTTAAGCCCCACAAAATCATTTTGAAGGTGTGCATGGAAAATGGGAGGTGAACTGCACACAATATGAGGCATTATACAAGAGAACATGAAATGAAGAAAGACCTAACGCGAAGTGATCGAATAAAAAATGAATAAAAAAGTTTAATAATCATGAAAAAATAAAGTTTGTGATGAATCGGTGAGAGTAGTTTATTAGTAACGTTTCCCTTCTGACACAGAAGCTTCGTCATACCAAGGGTGTCAGTACGAACAGAGATCAAGCCTTAATTTCGTTTACCTGACCAAACGTAAGCTGGTTAAGTGCTGCACAGTCCATGGTGGGTTCTTCGCTTGTTAATAAGGGCAGGGCGGGGAATAAAACCATACATTGATCGACTTCACGCAGAGGCGGTTGAGATAACAAAGGCTGGTAAGAATGCAGATGGATGGGGCTGATATATCCACAATCTGGCGTCCGGTTCTGCAGCGGATAAACATTAACATACGTGACCCCTATTGCGCGCACCGACCTAATCTGTCAGCAGATGTCATTCACACCTGCCAAGACTAAAAAAATAAGGGATTATACGGCACATAGGGGTGGTGGTGCGTCAGGTTGATATTGAACGCGCCTGCCCTTCTTAACAAGCGCAGAACCCACCAGGGACTGTGCAGTTCTTAAACAGCTTATGATTGGTCAGGTGAATGCAATTTAGGCTTGATCTCTGTTCGTACTGACACCCTTGGTATGACGAAGCTTCTGTGTCAGAAGGGAAACGTTACCAATAAACTACTCTCACCGATTCATTACAAACTTTATTTTTTCATGATTATTAAACTTTTTTATTCATTTTGTATTCGATCACTTCGCGTTAGGTCTTTCCTCACTTCATGTTCTCTTGTATAATGTCTCATTTTATGTGCAGTTTACCTGCTATTTTTCATGCACACCTTCAAAATGACTTTGTGGGGCTTAAAATTCCATCAGAATCGCTTAAGATACAGACCCAGCAATTTTCCCTCTTGTGGTCGACTAAAATGCCTAATGATAACTCTTACCCGGTTGAAGATGATTTACTAAAAAGGCTGGATGACATACGTTAAACATGTTGCGCGGACGCATTAATTTGTGTTATCGTCCTTACCCGTTTGTCTGAGCTGGACGGTTCATACAGCAGATTTTTGCGCGCTCAACGATCTGGTCATCGGAGGCAGCATCTTTCAACACCGAAATATTCACAATGCCACCTGGACATCACCTGATCGTGTTACTGCCAATCAAATCGATCACCTATCGATTTCACGAAAATGGAGACAGTCTCCTTGATACACGCGTAATGCGAGGTGCGGATGTTGCTTCAGACCACTACCTTCTAATGGCCAAATTTGAAATCAAGTTGTGAGCTTTCTACGAAACTGGCAGTCGGCCTAGTGTAAAGTACCACACACAGAAACTAAAGGAAGAGCGTACAAGAGAGATTTTCTCAATCTCACTGAAAAACAGATTCGAATCGCTCAACAACTTAACCCCTGAACTCCCAATAAATGAACACTGGATCGCTCTGAAAGACTGTTGGCAAGACACTTGAAAGCACGTAATTGGCAGACGGGTAAAGAAAGACAAAGAGTGGATCTCGAGTGAGACTTGGACACTGATCAACTCGAGAAGGCAGCTGAAACAACAGATCCTCCGGTGTAAGGACACCAAGCAGAAAAACCAACTGATCGAACAATACAGCTCCCGAAATAAAGACGTGAAACGAAGTGCCAGAAGTGACAAGAGGCGGTTCTATGAAATGCTGGCAACGGAGGCGGAAAATGCAGCAGAAAAGAGAGACCTGAACACCGTCTACAACATTACCAGAACCTTATCAGGGAAGAAAATGCCTTACGGCAAAATAATAAAGGACGGTGAAGGTAACTTTATCAGTCAGGAATCGGTGCAACGAAAGCGATGAATGGAGCACTTCAAAGAACTCCTAAATCGACCAGCACCTACTTCAGTCACTGACATCCCACCCGCAGAAAATTTGCTAGACGTAAACACCGACCCCCCCGGTCGAAATTAAATCCTTTTTGCCTTAAAATCGCTAAAGAATGGCAGAGCACCAGGTCCAGATGGGATTCCACCAGAAGCTCTGAAGGCTGATTTCGACACCTCGGCTGATATTTTACTTCCTCTGCTGCAGAAAATCTGGTCAGAAAGACGGATCCCAAATGATTGGAAGAGAGGTCATTTGGTCAAACTTGCAAAGAAAGGGGATCTGAGGGTATGCAAAAACTGGCGAGGTATCATGCTGCTCTCAGTCCCTAGTAAAGTACTTACACGCATCATCCTTATGCGTTTGCGCGACGCTATCGACCAAGTGTTACGGCCAGAGCAATCAGGCTTCAGAAAACAAAGTCTGGCATCGACCAAATTGCGACCCTCCGCATAATAATTGAACAAAGCATTGAATGGCAATCGCCTCTTTGCCTCAACTTCATAGATTTTGAGAAAGCCTTCGACAGTGTGGACCGCGAATTCATATGGAAGCTTTTGTCACACTATGGGGTCCCACCGCTGTACATGGACCTCATAAAGCAGCTGTATGAAGGTGCCTCCTGTCAGGTAATTCACAACCGAAGACTGACCGATCCATTTGCAGTTGAGACTGGCATCCGCAGGGATGCCTGTTGTCCCCAATGATTTTTCTGTTACTAATAGACTGGATAATGAAACAGAGAGTAAAAGGTGAGAGGAATGGTATCGATTCATCATCATCATCATGAAGCACAAGTCTGGAGCCAGACAAAGTGCCAAAAGGTGGTTTTGTTTTGTTTGTGTTTGTACCGCCGAAGCGAGTACCCGGTTCTGGTATACGGAACATTGCGAAGACCCATCACTAACTTTGTTGCTCTATGATTGATTTTATCGGAGAGAGCAATGTCTTTTCGCAGCCAAGAAGCCCAGACCTCTACCGCATACTCCATCGTAGGGCGATGGTAGACATTCATTATTCTTGGTAACGTTACCAGAAAGATTCTTCCAAATATTCTTCGAAAGATACCTAACAATCTGTTTGCCCGTCGATATATGTTCTGGCAGTGTGCTGTGCTCTTCAGGTTCCCGCTAATCCACACTCTAAGATCTTTTTCTAAGGATCTCCATGCTAGGTTTTCAGTTCCCACTCGATATGTCCAAGGAACATTCTTGCCAAGACGGCGCATCATACATTTATATATGTCGAATGACATGTCTTTCATGACCGCCCAATTCGACACGCTGTCCAAATCCACTTGCAGTTTCTCACAATCGACTGCAGAACATATTGGCGTCCAAATTTTCATATCATCCGCGAACATGACCATTTTGGACGATATGAGGGGGGAATAAATAATTTATGAACAGCAGAAAGAGGAGCGGGCCTAGCACAGACTCCACTGGTGGTTTTGAACGTTTGGGATAGCGCTCCGTTAACTATAACTTGGGCGTCGCGATCTGACAGATAGTGGCACAACCATGAGAGGAGTGGATCACATATTCCTAAACGCATCAGTTTTTGAAGAAGCAAATGATGATTGACTCTCTCAAAAGCTTTCAAAATGTCCAGGTAACAGACGTGGATGGTTCCATGGTTGTCAAAGCCGGGGCGGTTTTGGGGATAAGCTCCCAATTCTAAAAATGCTCCAATGGCACGCGTCTCATATAGCCTCTGGCAACCAAGTCCAGCTCCTGGCCTGCACGCGTGGTCCTGTGCGACCCGGCGGAACTGCTTCTACTGACAGGAGAAAGGGCGAAGGCGGCTGACTGGCGCCTCAAAACCAGCATGCTTCGGGCAGGTGGAGCTCGTAAGTCCATGAAGGCGGTCCACCATGGGGAAGGAAAACCCTTATCTCAAACCTCCACTGCCTTGTGGCTACATCCAATCATGGAAAAGGCTTCAGGAGTCAACCTCGAGGAAAAATCCGGAGCCGGAGTCCCGTTAGGCAGTCCGAAGTTTTTTTACAACTTCGCCCTGCCAACTTCTGCGACGGCATCGTTGTCCAAACGTATCAGCCTAGCTGTTCCTTTGGTTCCGATGGTGCCGTGGAGAGGGAGCACTTGCTGCATGGGCAACAGCTAGTTCTCCACTTTGAACTGCCCTGGCGTACATCACAACGCACCAATGGAGAGGACACTCCATTCCGCTTCTGCGGATAATAACACGGGAAGCAGCAGATACCGGTTAAAAGCTATGGCTCGATTGGCGTAGAGCTCAGCGCCTGGGGCTGCTTTCGACGGTGGGAGAGACTTTCAGGTCTCATTGGACGGCTACCGCCCGCCTCAAGCTGGGCAGCCCCCAGCCAATATGGTGCCGTCTCGCCACGGTCTGCTATCCTCATTGGGTGCATGGGGATTAGGAATCAACCGACAAGCAGACTGTTATTTCCGCACCAGCGAAACCAACTACGAAAAAACAAATGTCATTTCTGAAACTGGGAACCTGGAACGTCCGGTCCATGCTTCCTGGATTTCACGACGACGTCTCGAATATCAGAGGCGTAAGAAAATCTGCTGTTATTAACAACGAGTTAAAGAGACTAAAGGTCGACGTGGCAGCCCTACAAGAGACGCGATTACCAGACACTGGTAAGCTGACAGAAAGAGATTACACGTTTTTTTGGAAAGGAAGGGGTTCTGATGAGCCTCGACTGCATGGAGTTGGGTTTGCCGTTCGAAACGACCTTCTAAAAGCAACTGAACCGAGCAGCAGCGGGAGCGAACGGATTTGGACTCTAAATCTGAGGTGCATTACTGGTACCATTACGTTGGTAAACGTTTATGCGCCGACGCTCTCTGCGACGACTACTGAAAAAGACGCTTTTTATTACAACCTCGCAACAGTCCTGAAAAACGTGCCACAAAGAAACTGTGTAGTGGTATTGGGTGATTTCAATGCTAGAGTTGGTGCGGATTACGAATCTTGGCAAAGCTGTCTCGGGAAATTCGGTGTAGGTAAAACTAATGAAAATGGACTACGCCTTTTAGAATTATGCACACAGTTCAGTCTCTGTGTTAGTAACACTTTCTTTCAAACAAAACCACAGCATAAGGTCTCTTGGAAACATCCTCGCTCTAAGCACTGGCACCAGCTTGATCTTATTCTTGTTAGGCGCACTAATATAGGAAGCGTACTTCTCACCAGATCATATCAAAGCGCAGACTGTGACACTGATCATTCACTGGTTTGTGCAAAACTGAAGCTTTCCGACACGAGATTTCACCGCACCAAATTGTCTGGTAAGCCTAGGATTGACGTCACCCGCATGTGCGAACCTAATCTAGCTGCGCGATTTGCAAAAGCCTTCACAGCCGAGTTCAGCAAGACAACCCCACTTGAATCGGCTTCAGAAAACTGGGAATCGATTAAAAACAGCATATGCCGAGTCGCACTTTCCACTTTCGGTCCGAAGAAAGCTCGAACGAGCGACTGGTTCGAAGCAAAAGCTTCTGAGATGACTGCTGTGTTGGATGAGAAACGGTCAGCATTCTTGAGGTTCAAAGGTATGCCAACAGATGAAAACTTACGACTTTTAAGAGCAGCCAGAAATAAGGTCCAACAGACTGCAAGGCGATGTGCAAATGACTACTGGACAGAAATTAGCCTTAGTATCCAAAAAGCTGCGGATACTGGAAATTTTCACGGCATGTATGATGGGATCAAGAGAGCCATTGGTCCAAACAAACATAAAATGGCTCCCATTAAGTCTGTATCTGGTGACCCGATTGTGGACAAAACTCAGCAGATGGAAAGATGGGTAGAGCACTTCTCCTCCCTCTACTCTAGGGACAGTACGGTTTTACCACATGTATTTGAAAATTTCGAGCGGTTGCCGACTATTGAATATCTAGATACTCCCCCTACTCTTGATGAGCTCAATAGAGCAATCGACCGCTTAGCGAATGGGAAGGCCCCTGGTGACGACGGAATTCCACCTGAGCTCATCAAATGCGGTAGAGCAGCATTATTACAACCGCTTCACCATTTGCTTCTTCAGTGCTGGCAGGAGGAGGGTGTCCCACAAGAGATGCGAGACACAAAGATCATCACGCTATTCAAGAATAAAGGAGATAGAGGCGACTGCAACAATTACAGAGGAATCTCCCTTCTGAATGTTGTAGGCAAATTGTTTGCTAAAGTCTTACAGATCCGGCTGCAAGTTTTAGCTGATAGAATTTACTCCGAATCTCAATGTGGCTTTCGCAAGGGAAGATCGACCGTTGACATGATCTTCTCCCTAAGACAACTTCAAGAAAAGTGTCGGGAACAGCGTATGCCATTATACGCTGTTTTTATTGATTTAACGAAGGCATTCGACTACGTCAGCAGGGAGGGTCTTTTCAAAATGCTTAATTTGATAGGCTGCCCACCAAGACTGCTAAAGCTCGTTATTTCGTTCCACTCAGGCATGAAGGGCTCAGTCCATTTTAACGGTTTCAGCTCAGAAGTCTTTGAAATTCGCCGAGGCGTCAAACAAGGGTGTGTTCTGGCTCCCACGCTGTTCGGCATTTTCTTTGCTCTACTTCTGAAGTACGCTTTCAGGACGAGAACAGAAGGTATTTACTTACGCACGCGAAATGATGGCAAGCTTTTCAACCTAAACCGGTTGAGAGCACAAACCAAGGCACGAAATGTGCTAATCCGTGACCTGCTGTTTGCCGACGATGCAGCCTTTATTGCTCACTCCCAGGAGCACCTTCAGTCTCTAATGGACTGTTTTTCGTCGGCATGCAAAGACTTTGGTCTAACAATCAGCATGAGCAAGACCAAAGTCCTTAGCCAAGGGACTGTATCGCCTCCCATCATAACTGTTGGAAACTGTCAGCTTGAATCAGTACATCAGTTCACATACCTTGGTTCAACCATTGCGGATAACCTCTCGCTAGACACGGAGATTGATAAGCGAATTGGCAGAGCAGCTGTCATTCTGTCCCGTTTGAACTCTCGTGTTTGGGGTAACCGCAAGCTGACTGTAAAGACGAAAATGATGGTGTACAGCGCGTGCGTACTGAACGCTTTACTGTACGGCAGTGAAACCTGGACCACCCACGCAAGACACGAACGGAAGCTGAATGCTTTCCATCTACGAAGCATCCGTCGTATCTTGAACATATCGTGGATGGACAGAGTGACTAATGCTGAAGTGCTTTTAAAAGCTGGTCTACAGAGCATGTTCACTCTATTGCGACAGCGCCGCCTGCGCTGGCTTGGTCATGTCTATAGAATGGAAAATGGTCGTATTCCGAAAGATCTACTCTATGGTGAGTTGCAACTAGGAAGTCGACCATTGGGCAGACCGCACTTGCGGTACAAAGACGTTTGTAAAAGAGATATGAAAGCTCTTGGCATTGACCCGGCGAGTTGGGAAGAACTTGCTCTCGACCGCTCACATTGGAGGCACTGTGTAAAGCGTCGTCTGCATGCTGGGGAGGAGCAGATACAGCTCTTGGCAGCTGAACGCAGATCACGCCGCCGACGTGCAACTAACGCAATACAACCGAGTTCTGACTATCGTTGCCAGCGCTGCGGGAGAGATTGTTCCTCCCGAATCGGACTGTTTAGTCACTCAAAAAGCTGCAAAACTTGAACTTTCACGCGTTTGTGATGTACATCCATGGTCGACATCGACCGAAGGAGGCCAACAACAACAACAGACGTGGATGCAAGAACTTCTGTCCAACTCCTTTGTCCAGTCGTCTAACTCTATGAGAAGATTCGTTAGACAATAGCGATGAGATCGAAATCCATGCTCTGCTGGCGAAAACAAATTCTGCGATTCAAAGTGTGCAACCATTCTTTTCGAGACTATACGTTCCACGAGCTTAGCATTAACAGGTAAAAGTGTGACAGGACGATAATTTGCAGCGTCAGATCGTCAACCGTCTTTGAAGGTAGGTGTTATCACGCCGGACTTCCAATCTGTCGGTACAACTCCCTCAAACAATGAATAGTTAAACATGCTGGAGAGCGGTTCAAAAAGCTGACGGTGACAGAACCTGAGCACATCCGGTGTGATGCCATCCGCTCCTGGGGATTTTCTTACATTTAGTTTGAGAAAATGACTTGCAACAATCATTGGATTTATCGAAATATCTCACAATGTTTCGATTGAATACTCAAAACGTTCTACTAAAACCTTTGGCACGAACACATTAGAGTAGTAAATTGCCAGATCATTTGCGGTTTCCAACGCTGTTTCAGTGAGTTTTTCACCAATGTGGATGAGAGAAATACCTGGTTTGACTTTCGCTTTGGCGTTCATGATTTTGTATAGTAACTTAAGGTTGCGTTCCATTTTTGACAGGAGCATCAATTGTTGCGCTTCCTTATCCTCTCGAATAAGTGCATTCACTTTGTTGCGTAACATACGGAAATATTGCCAAGAACTAGAAGTATTGTTGGCTTTGTGCTGCACCCACGCTGCTCGCTTCAGTGCTATCCACTTTTTGTTCTGCTGCGGACAACAAAACGAAATTCATGGACGCACCTTTTCTGAACATTCTGCGAGTTCTCGTCTATCTTTAGTTTCAGAAAACCTACAAGTTCGTTCCAATGCGAGTCCGGGCTTGTTTTGTCCGTCTGAAAATGCGGAATCTGCACGAGCGATTTACTCAGGGCCAATTTACTTACCAGTCGAATCACCCCATTCGGAGCAAGCGATTGCTGAGTACTGCAAACATAGTCGAACACAAGCACAGAATGATCGCTAAGACCCAGCGGAGCCTGGAATTCGATTGCTTCGATAGATTGTTCTTCCGATGTTAACACCAAATCCAAGACAGAGGGGCGGTCAGAACCTCTCCTCCGGGTGCATTCGTGAACATGGTTGTATAACGGGATTGAATCTAGTACCTCTCTAAATCGGTATTCTAGCTTTGTGGTTAGTGACCGTCGCTGAGATAAAGGGCGAACATAATAAAAACACCCATAATAAGTGTCGTTGCTTGCTGTGTGCGAGTCAAGCGCTGAAGCACTTGGATCAACCTTTCGTTTTCGATTTCACAGATGAAGGGGACCGGTAGACCACACCAATAATGCAAACTTCACCAGACATCAGCGTTAAAGAGCACCAAATTGTATCCTCCAGCGTGAATTCTGTCTTGTCTATTGGATGGCAATGGAGTCGATTATGATGATGAAGAGCAACACCACCACTACTCCTCTCTCGATCGTTCCTTATCAAATTTATATTTGGAATTGATATCTCCGTTTGGGAAGAATACCATGTTTCTGTAATGTCGATAATGTCAGGTGAGTAGCGCGAACATATCTCTGTTAGCTCAGCTAATTTGTTTGGAAGGCTTTGTGCATTTGTATATAAACATCTGATAGAGTTTGTGGTGTTCAAATCATGAAAAGTTATCAAAGGGATGACTCGGTTAGAGTCGGGCTGCTCAAGTTTTTTGGAGCCATCGCATGACATTCAGGTTGAGCCTCATCACTAGGCGTTTGAGGGTCGGTACTATCCGTTTGCTTGCTTCATGCTGTTACCTTGGGCAAGCTCAACTTGACGTTTTGGGGTAGGTTTTTTATTAGCATTCCGCTCACGTTTGATAGTATCCGTCATTTCGGTTGTGAAGAAGGTTAACTTTAAAGGGATAGGACCTTGACCTTTATAGTTGGACAATCATCTCCATTAATAATCGATACTAAATCCGAAGTCAGCGATTTGTCACATTTCGCATGCACTTTCAACAAACAGGCGTAACACGTGACAGACCTCGCCTTAGGACTTACCGACTTTCGGCAAACCGTGCACATGCATCCCGGTGCGCTTTGTATCTTTTTCGGCGTCAGCTACTGCATTCTGTTTGGACAATGAGTATTCATGCTGACAGCCACTCTACATCCTTCCGTTTTTCAAATAAACTTACGCACTGTGAACAAGGCTATACTTGTATGCCAACTGTTATATAGGGTTCGTACAACGAACCACGATGTTCAGACACAGAATCACAAAGTGATTCTTGGTCAAGCACTCGAGGCGCTTATGGATGTCCAAAGTAATGTGTTGCTCACATCCCTATCTCTTACACGCACTACCGGTTTCTGGCTGTTTGCCGTCGTCAGGTGGAGACAGTAAGATCAGGTTCAGTGAGCATTGAAAGAATGGATTAAAGGTAAACAAGGTTATACTTGTATACCAACTGTTATATAGGGTTCGTACAACGAACCACGATGTTCATACACGGAATCACAAAGTGATTCTTGGTCGAACACAGAGGGCGCTTATGGATGTCCAAAGTAATGTGTTGCTCACATCCCCCTTTATTACACACCACTACCGGTTTCTGGCTGTTTGCCGTCGTCAGGTGGAGACAGTAAGTTAAGGTTCAGTGAGCCTTGAAACACTGGTAATGTTGTATACAAAGTTATACTTGTATGCCACTGTGATATTGTGATCGTACAATGAACCACGATGTTCACACACGGAATCAAAAAGTGATTCTTGGTCAAGCACACAATGCGCTTATGGATGACCAATGTAAAGTGTTGCTCACATCCCCTTCCTTACACTTTACTACCGGTTTCCAGCTCTTTGCCGTCGTCAGGTGGAGACTGTAAGATCAGGTTCAGTGAGCCTTGAGACAGTGGACTCAAGATAAACGAGGTTATACTTGTATGCCAACTGTTATATAGGGTTCGTACAACGAACCACCTGGAACACCTCTATGAATGTAAGCATTTAATAGTACGTTTTCCACGAACTCCGCAGATTGCAGCGTTATTCTTAATAGGCGAGGATCATCCGTGTGAGGAGAATTCAGGTGGCGGTTTAATCGAACTATTGATGAGGGAGTAACCGCGGCCAATCACATTTGACTGCAGAGTATATACAACTCAGCTAAGTCATGTTTTTGCTTAGCTTCAAACAGCGTTTCCTGCGACTCGGTCACGTTTGTACATATAACGCTAAGGTTTACACCCACGGATTTTATTTTATAATTTGAGTTAGTCATTTTAGTAGTGGATTTTCTGAATCCTTTCTCGGTTGTGTTAAGTCGAGGAGTCACTGATCCCAACGAACTCTTCCCCGTTTTAGTCACCATCTGCGCGGTTATCTGGGCAAATGTTGGCATGCTCGAGTATGATGTATTATCTAACGGCTCTTCGGCATTAACATAAGTCGGGTAACGACGGTGACCTTATGACGTTTATTATCAGTTTATTCAGTTTTTGTATACTGGTTTCCATTCCATTTAGACGCGTCTCAATATCATATTCAGGGGTTTTCGCCGCCGAGGCTGACGGTGTTGATTTCGCCTTGCAAACCAGACAAACATAACAGGCACCAGGACAAAGTAATGGAAAATGTTTGTGACAGATCGGGGAATCAAACGGGGAATAAAACCATACATGGAACGACTTCACGCTGAGGCGGTTGAGATAACAAAGGCTGGTAAGAATGCTGTCAATAAGGTGGATGGGGCTGATATCTCCACAATCTGGCGTCCGGTCCTGCAGCGGATAAACATTAACGTGCGTAACCCCTAGTGTGCGCACCGATTACGCAATCGCGCTAATCTGTCAGCAGATGTCATTCACACCTGCCAAGACTAGAACAATTAAGGGATTATACGGCACGTAGGGGTGGTGGTGCGTCAGTTGATATTGAACGCGCCTGTCCTTCTTAACGAGCGCAGAACCCACAATGGACTGTGCAGTTCTTAGCCAGCTTATGACTGGTCAGGTGAATGCAATTTAAGCTTGATCCCTATTCGTACTGACACCCTTGGTCTGACGAAGCTTCTGTGTCAGAAGCGAAACCTTACCCATAAGACACCAGGACAATTATATCCATTAATAATCGATACAAAATCCGAGGTCAGCGATTCGTCGCATTTTGCATGCACTTTCAACAAACAGGCATAACACGTGACAGACCTCGCCTTAGGACTTACCGACTTTCGGCAAACCGTGCACATGCATCCCGGTGCGCTTTGTATCCTTTTCGGGGTCATCCGGTCAGGGTTGTGCGCAGTACTGTTCATTTGTATCTGCACAGGCAGTGGTTCTGTCGAGCGATCGATGATGAATATGGTGAGCGCGAGGAAAAGCGTTGTTCACCGCGTTGTTCACTAAGAAGAGCAAAGCCAGAATTGATTCCGGCGATACGCTTCGGTAGTTGCTCTCACGACGTTGGATATATAACCAGTCGACGGCGAAGAATAAGAACTTTCCGATGACGTTAAACCCTTTGAGGACTTGAAGAGTATTAACAGAGTTGCACGCGTAGATCCAATATGGGAAAATCACGATAAATCCGAATTTGCTCGTATTATCGAATACCGCTACGAGAGTGGTATATCCAGAAAGCTGATTTTGGGAGGAGTCCAACAAGGTATGATATATCCACGTACGTGTAAGTGTAAGAACAGTATATCCTGATTAACAGGAGCTCAAAATAATGCGCCCGCATGGCACGTTGCAAACTCACTACGCGTGGAATATCCCTGGCGATTAAGTGGCTGTTCGAATACTGTTGAAAAAATCACTTCATTTCGAATCGACTGATAGTTTTTCAACTCAGTCAGATCAAAACTCGTTGAACCGCATCACTTTTATTCAAACTCGTTCGCCTTTTACCGCTTGGATCGCGCCACTCCGATCTCACGCATTCACTTCACAGGTAGCTATCGATCGATAAACAATTGAATCGCCAAGTGCACTGACTCATCACTCACTCGATGTCCCAGACAAAGAAGGCTGCACGTGATGCGTCTAAAATATGCGACAAACGCGTAAGTGCTCGATCTCACGTAGTATGATGTTTTGGCTGCTTGGGTAATGCACATTCCAAATGTGATAAAGCCCTAATGCAAGAAGTGATATCGTTTATTAACAACGTTGATTTTCTCGCGATTGCTACCTATGCAGCGCATGTAAACGAACAGCCTAGCGATACACTTGCAAATCCACACTATGAGGCAAAGCTGGAATCGCGAATAGAGATTTTGGAATATTGTTATTGAAAACTTGAGAAAACACTTAAACTGCTTTTGGTAAGATTCAAGATTCAAGAATTTATGGTCACAAAAAGCACATAGCTTCACAATTACCATATCATAGTAAATATTCGTTCAGGAAATAGGTATAAAATAAACATGTAATGTCAAGTATAGTTAAGTTGTGTAGTTACCATGAGTCAATACGCAGGTGTCGTCAAATCATTATGCAACAAATAAGTATCCAAATTTCGAATAAACGTTTCGATGCTGGGAGAGAATTCCAAAGGAAACAGACACGTACACAGTAAAAATATCGGCGACAGCTGATACGGGAGTGGGGAATTTGCAGTGTCGCTGAGTGGCTGCGTGTATGTCGTGACTCACGGTATTCGAATATATGTTTTAAGGGATTATGTCGGGTATTTATTATCTTGTATGTCAGTATCACATCGCTTCGAAGGCTTCTTTGAAGGGGAGTGGGGAGCCTCAGTTTTTGCAATCGTTCCTCGTACGTTAGATTCCGGAAACCTCTTACGAGTTTGGTTGCGCGATGGTATATTTTGTCAAACAACAGTATATCTTTTTTTTAACCACGGAGTCCAAGCTTGTGATGCATGCTCCATGGTTGGAAATATATATGCTTTCGTGATGTTGGGCAACGTTCCAGGCGAGAATGTTCTGAAAATCCGTCGCAGCATACCTAGAAGCTTGAAAGCACGCTTGTAGATAACCTCACAATGCAGGCTGTTCTTCAGGCTGCCGCATACCCAGACTCCAAGATCCCTTTCCGATTCTGTCCAGCTCAAAATAGTCTGCCCAAAGTGATATTGGTATTGGAATGGCTTACCAATTTGCAACACCTTGCATTTTTGGAAATTGAATGGTAAATTATTCCGTACCGACCATTCATGTAGAGCATCTAGATCACGTTGCAGCTGTACACAGTCCGCAGTTGTTTTTATCCGCGTCCAAAGTTTAATGTCATCAGCAAAAAGAATCACCTTGCATGCGAGCGTCTCTGGTAGGTCGTTTATGTAAGCCAAGAAAAGTACTGGCCCGAGGACTGAACCTTGCGGGACGCCACTAGAGGCATCAATAGCCTGTGATTGTACCCCGTTGATTCGAACGATCGCCTTGCGCCCACTGAGGTAACTTTCAAGCCATATGAGTAGCTGTCCGCTGATACCCATCTGCTTCAGCTTTTGTATTAATCGAAAGTGATCAACTCGGTAAAAAGCTCTAGACATATCCAGATAACAAGCGTGGATGGTAGCTCTTTCGTCAACCGCTTGGGTCCAGTCATTTAAAACCGTCAACAAATTTGTCAAGCATGAGCGAGATTTACGAAAAACATGCTGTGCTACAGATAGCATATTTTGTGATTCCACGTGATGAACTATATTTTCAGTCACTATACGCTCTAGAACTTTGGATATCACAGGAAGTAGGGTGACAGGTCGGTAGTTTGCCGGATCTGAACGTCTACCGCCCTTGTAGATAGGTGAAATTATCCCTGTCTTCCACTCTGTTGGCACCACTCCTTCAATTAGAGAATGTTTAAACAATTCACACAAAGGTTCACACAGCTGCTGTTTGCAGGATTTTAGTATAGTCGGAGTGATTCCATCCGCTCCAGGGGATTTCCTAGGGTTCATTCGACACAAATGTCGTTGTATAATCACTGGATTTATCTCGATCTCAGTCAGCTGTTGCGTCACTGTTGATGGCGGTAATTCTTCAGTCGATTGAATCGCTAACGGACTAAATACTTTAGCATAAAATTGAGCGAGAGCATCAGCTGTATCCTTTGCAGAGACTGTTAATCCATCGTCAGTAAGAACAGGAAACACCCCTGGTTTCACGCTCGATCGAGCATTGACAATCCGATAAAGCAATTTAGGATTTCCTTCCATTTTCAAAGATAGAAAGCGATGGTAATTTTGCTTGTCTTCTTTGATGAGAGTGTTTACTTTGTTGCGAATTCCGCAAAATTGTTGCCATGACGCATCAGTCTTGGTATTTCTGTGTTGAAACCAAGCAGAGTTCCTTTGCCCGATCCATTTTTTCGTGCGACTACGAAGTTTAAAGCGAAAGTCGTTTACCCGTCGTTCATTAACAAATCGCGAATTTTGATATATGCTTGACTGAAGACTTTTTGTAAGTGTGGTGCAATGTGTTTCCGTGTTGTGATAATCAAGCATTCGCCAATTTACTAACCCAAGCGCGTCACGTAAACTCACGTAGTCGATCCTTCTGAATAGTTTTGCGGACTCACATCCTCGTCTAGCGCTGCATACATATTCAAAACCTAACACAAGATGATCACTTCGACCGAGAGGGGCAATGTAGTCAACACCTTCAACTGCTGTTGTCTCGGAAGTAAGGATTAGATCCAAAACGGACGGTAACTCTGATCCTCTTCTGTGAGTAAAGTCGGACACATGGTTATGCAGTGGAATCATATCGATCAGCTCACGGAATTTATGATCAGGTGTGTGTAGAGGGTGATCTGATCTGTTAAAAAGATGAGGAAGGTTTAAATCTCCCATGACCAGTAATTGGGAGCTTCGCATCTCTCCGGCATATTGTAGAGCTTTTAATACCCTGTCGTTTTGAGCATCCGTCGAAGATGGAGGGCGATATATTATACCAATGATGCAGTCGTCCCGTGACTCCTGTGTAAGGCTACACCAGAGGGTATCTTCTGATTCGAGATTGGGATCGTGAATCTTCATGCACTGAAGACGTTCGTGAAAGTATAAAGCCACACCACCACCTTCTCGTGGACGATCGTTCCGTAATAGTATCATGTTTGGGATCGACAGTTCGCTTTCAGTCATACAAGATTGAAACCAGGTTTCAGTCACAGCGACGAGGTCTGGTGAGTATCGTATGCAGAGTTCGGTTAGTTCAGCCAATTTATTAAACAAACTTTGGTCATTCGTGTAGAGACACTACTGAGATTTTAGCATGTAACAACGAGTCAGTAACAGTATTTATTGGTCCGACGCTGTCGACGTCGGACTTTTGTTGTTTTTTGAAGCAAGTTGAGATATTTTCACTGGCGAATTTGAGTCAGACTCAAATGCTTTTGCAATGGAAGGCTGCAATTTAAAATCAACAACTCTGGGATTGCACAATCTAACGTTATCGGGTAATCTATTTCTGTATAGTTTTAGTTCGGATCGGACATCATCTGCCATACTACAATAGATAGATAGAATTGCCAAAGAAATTCAACCGGAAATAAATGTTTCCGAAGGCGGTTTGAAGGACGAGAAATATACGCCCAAAAGTGCTCATTAACTGAGTGCTGTGACAGCTTATTCCGGTAAAATTAAGATGGAGCTAGCAAACCCCGATTAACGTGGTCACCTGGAGAACACTAAAGACAGGACTACCCACACTCCATTTGCAACACACGCTAACAACCCAACATTTGCCCAGATGATGACTAAAGCATGCAAGAGTTTGACGGGAGCACTGACGCCTGAAATTCACAAAATAGAGTAAGTTATGAGCAAAACCGATTCACATCCTAATTAGCCGAAAAACACCTTAAAGCACGAAAAGACTTTAGGGGTAATATGTACCAATATTACTGAGTCCTAAATTACGCGCTTTCATGCAAGGCGTGACCTTGAGAATTGGTTAGGTATTTGCAATCGAATTGGCTTAGATTATATACACTTGACGTCGCTAACTGGGCTGGCTCGTCACCCGAAGTCTTCGAATCGAAACAAACCATGTTTGCTTCGGGTAACTTTTGCCAACGAAAAGGAAATGGAAAATGTCCTACTGAATTCGTATTTGCTGCGAGTACAAAGTGACGCACACCTATCGGTCGGGATGAAGAAGCATCAAGGAGAATTATTCTGTTCGACGTTCCATAAAAAAGAAAACAAGCACGATCGTAAACAGTGGTCCTTTATTGCGGAGAATATCGGTTCCATAAATTCACTAGTCGTCGACGCATACAGAATACCTTTGTAGAAAAGTCAAGATCAGAACGACAGATGTGTATTCACTACACGTCAACAAACATATGAATATTCATGGTAATTAGAATACAGAGATAGATACACTGACAGCTACTGCATTCTGGTTACACAATGAGAATTCATGCTGGCAGCCACTCTACATCCTTCCGTTTTTCAAATAAACTTACGTGCTGTGCGGTTGCGCAAATTTATTTCGTTTGGAGGATCTGTATCTCTTTCACACAGCTCGTCTGAATTAATGGGTTCTGGCTTTCTTAAATGTACTCTATTTTTTCACAGTTCGATGTTGTGTATTCACCTCGTAAGACCTCTCACCCGTACGATCAATGACAGTTCCAATATCCCATTTCTCAGCTCCCATTCCGAACGGTTGTATCAAAACCGTATCTCCATCAGACAATTCAGGTAGCTCACGTGTACCCTCATCATATACCTGTTTTTCGCGCCCCATGTGTCGTTTTAATTGCTGATTGATGACATCCCATGAAACGTCATGTCTGGACAGACGGTTGGTATCAATAGGTATCCTCGTCCTTGTGCGTCTACCTATGAGTCTTTGAGCTGGGTTTAATTCTAGATCGGTGGATGGAGTATTTCTATGTTCCAGGAGCATTAAATACGGATCATCCCTAGCCTCCAGGCATTTTTATTATTATTTTCTTCGCTTCTTTCACAACACATTCTGCTTTACCGATGGATTGGCTATGGTAAAGACGGGACATTTTATGCTTAAAACGCCATTTTTCTGCGAAGTCAGAAAACTGCTTTGCCGAAATCTGTGGACATCCATCGGATCTGACACTCTCTGGGATACCATACCTCGCAAATTGACCTTTTATTTTCGCCAGAATTTCTTCAGCTGATGTGGTATTCAGTTTCTCTATTTCGAAAAAGTTGCTGAAATAATCAACCAAAAGTAAATAATCCTTTATCGCATGTGAAAACAGGTCAGCTGCAATATGTTGCCAAGGGCGCTCTGGTATTTTACGACAAAACATAGGTTCTTTTACTTGGCGGTTCCCGAACTTGTTACATTTTGGGCACTTAGAGACGAAATCCTTTACTTGGCAACTGACCCCTGCCAACAAACCGCATCCTTCGCTCTTCTAGTGCAACCGTGGATCCCCAAATGAGATCGATGTAACTCCCGAAACATGAACTTTCGGGCCGATCATGGGATATCCAGTCGCTCGCACCGGAAGATCAAGCCATCCTCAGTTGATAATTAATCTCGGATTTTGTAATAAGGTCGAATGAGTTCGTCAAAAATCGCGATACTATCTAGCCAGGCTTTGATCATCTGTTCCTCGAGCTTTTCATTTTGTCATCCTCAGCCATAGATTGTCGGATTCGTGGCAACTTGATATCGCTTTCTGCAAGCATAAAGTGTACTTCTACAAGATTCAGGTTAGCAGCGGCTATGGAGCTCTCGATAGAGTGTCCGCAAGGACCCACCTTTTAACCGGCTTGTAAATGATTTCGAAATTGTATTTCTGCAGTCGGACTAGCATTGACTGTAGCCGACGCAGTGCTTTATCGAGTGGTTTTTTAACTATTGTGGTCAGAGGCTTATTTATTTATTATTATTATTATTATTATTATTATTATTATTATTATTATTATTATTATTATTATTATTATTATTATTATTATTATTATTATTATTATTATTATTATTATTATTCTTATTATTATTATTATTATTATTATTATTATTATTATTATTATTATTATTATTATTATTATTATTATTATTATTATTAT